>JAZGLO010006670.1:1267500-1527945 GCA_036873155.1 Biomphalaria sudanica
ACATACACTTTATTGAGAGGCATAAACAAGACTCTAGCCACAAACCCCCCTATAAAACAAGATTATATGTCGAGAGCTGCCATAACTGGAAACCATCGCAGATATAGTACTACTCCTCTAAACCCTCAGATGAAAAAGAAAAAAAATTAACTGGATTTAGCTTTTAATATGTTGTTTTTACAGTAGTCAATGAGATATTCCTATCAGATAGAATAACGGTAGACATGATTATCTGTTTTGTCAAACACACACACATATATGTATTTTTTCTTTTTTTAATTCAAAGGTGTATACCAAAAACTATTTAAATTTTTATACTAGGCCTCATCAATAAACTTATGTAATAAACTATTTTTTCTGTTCCTAGATTGACAATGTCAAACATACAACATCAAATACAAGTGAAGATGGCCCTAATGCTGAAGACATTCTTAAGGAAGCTCTAAAAAAAGGTAAAATTTCTACTCATAAATAATATGACATGCACTGAACATAATGAAAACCAAATTGAAAGCATAGGAGACAAATGAAAAAACAAAATGGATGTCAAACTATTATCTAACATAATTCCTTATAAAGCTTCTAGACTTTATAGCATTGCACGTTTATAATTTTAGGAAGTAAACAACAAGCTAACATCATGTTCAGGCTAATTTTTTAAACTTCACTTTATCCAGGTAGAGTACCAAGTGACTGAAACAAAGCTAATGTGACTCCTGTATTTAAACAAGTAGATAAATCTTATCCAAGGAACTACAAACCAGTACATGTATAATATTAGAAAACATAATATGTACCATCACAATAAACACATTAGATAAACGTAAGGTCCTTTTTCCATAGGAGCATGGCTTTAAAAAAATGTAGTTCATATGAAACCTATCTAATAGGTCTGATTAAATCAAAGGGCTTAGATCATAATGAGCAAATAGATGTTTTTTTTTATATTTCTCTAAAGCATTACTGAACTTCAATACCATACCTTGCTATAAAAAATATGTTGGTCTTACTGGTTCAATGTACCTTTATAGTGAGAGTTCATAGTTACTTTAAAAGTTTGGGTTATAGAAACAAATGATTTTACCCCATTTATCTTATATTTATGCATAAAACATTAAAAAGATATTTATATATAGCATGCTTAGATATGCAAATCATTAACATATTATTTTAGCAAAAAGTATTGATCTATGATGTGCACTTTTTATTCTGACTAGCCCAGATTGATGCCTCTTCGGAAATCCACAAAGACATGATGTTAGGTCTTTATGTGTAGCAAATATATTGCACTATTATTTCATTCCTAGCAGTAGATTATGTAATTTATTGAATGATATTAAAGAGCTTTCATATTAATGCTTCTGTACTTGTTATTTTATAATAATAATCTTTATTATCCAGGAGGAAAAGCATTTACATTTACAATGTGAGAAAAATATATATAAATTTAGTAGCATGATAAAAGAGCTTTTAACGTTATATTCTAAAAAAATGTATTACACTTGCTTATAGCTATAAAAATATTTGATAAGATCTTTTGCAGAAAAATAATTTTAAGACAAAACTTTAGATTATGTAAATCGCTAAGGTCAAAATATTACACAATTCCATTTAAGAGAAAGCAATGTAGGCTTATATACTTGAATAGGACTGTTGCATTTCAGCATGTTTGCTACTAATTATGTGTTAAGGATTTTAAAAATAAAAAAAGAAGTGCTGTTCTTCTTCGCCCTCATTTTACATGTTGGATGGTTCAGATCAGTAATCCTAGATCTGAGATGAACTGCGCAGTGGTTTTCAGATTAGAAGTTCTCCATATAGTTGCTTTGAAGGACATGGTCAGCATTCTCAGGTGATAAAAAAGCATTTTTTTTTTTTTGCTGACAAATCTCTTGCTTAGTTTATTATTGCTTTGACACAGTTTTTTATTTATGATACTTCTTATGTTGGTTACTGAACTCAACTGTCTCTAAGAACCAGTCATCCAATAATTGTTTGCTAGTAATTTGTTATTATAATATTATTTTTTAGCCTTTTGCATTTAGTGTGATGTTATAGGCAAAATTCAAGTTAAAGCTTAATACATCTATTAACGGATTTTTTTCAGCAAAAGACCCAAATAAGCTAAAATGTCAACATTTTATAACAAAAGATAATCAGAATGATCGCCTTACATAGATTTGGAAGGCACGATTAAAGATATAATAATACAGAAGGGGTTCTATTAATTATATAAGTTACTAGACATATTTTACCCGCGACCCGCGGGTCATTATTTGCGTATTACTGTCGATATTATCACTGAGTGTTTTTAAAACATTTAAACGAAATAATAATGTAATTTATAAAGCAAATGTATAAAAGTAAAAATAGTATGAATGGAGCCATCAAATCAAAATAGCTAATCTACTTAAATCCATTTTTTTCAAATTAAAACATTGGCTTGTAGGCCTACATATATTTGATTAAAATTTGAAATAAATAGACTTAATCTTGTATGTTCATGTGTTAAAGTGTAAAGTAGATATTAAGATCTAGACTAATCTAGAGTAAAACATTTTTATTTATAGAGTTTATTCTGTGCGTGAAGGCTTTGCTCTGCGCATGAGTGACCTTTTTTCATGAATGAATGTAGGCCTATCTCAACACGGCTTGGCAGCTTTAGCGAACAGCGAACGAATGTATTAAAAATGCTTTAGAAAAACAAATTTGAATGTTAATTAGATTAAAATATAATATGAATGGACTAAAATTAGTATGTTCATGTGTTAAAGCATAAAACTATCTTTGCGAAGAGAAGGTTTATCATCAGAGTTTTAGACCTAGCAATAGAGAGATGTGTTACTGTAACCATTCGGTATTGTCTAATGAAAGAATGTTCGTAAGGAAGTCTTTAGTTGCAGATATAAGGAACTAATGTATGTAAAAAAATGATTTTAATACACAAATGTGAAGGTTACTTTTATTATATAATAAAATCAATGGATTTTGTTTTCTATTTTCATGTGTCAAAGTAAAAAACTATCTGCGAAAAGTGTATTTCTTAAAATTAGATCTAGATCTGAATCCTTTCGATATTTTCTCAAGTCAACATTGTAAACATAACCTAGATCTATAAAATACTTGTTCGCCTCCTTGAGTCGAAGATGAAACATATTATCTTACGAATCTAATGATGTGTGTGATTATTCGTATTAGTTTTAATATTTTGAATTGTACGTTTCCTGTGTAATGAACAATGACACAAAACAGACAAGTTAATAATGTAGTAATACAATGAGAAACTTGAATAGTGAATCTATTGAGAACAAGTAAAACATTTTTTTTAAAGATAATACATAAAATATATAACTTCAATTGTGTGGCATTTTATCTGGCTATTTACGTGGTATTTTACGTCTCGAGAGACGATCTTTTCCCTTTGCAACTTCTTGTGTAACTTAAGAGGCCAATATACAGCTGCGATTGCAGGTTGGGCATACATAATCACCAGGTGCCGTTGCATTTTAACCCTTCTTTCTGCTTCTGTTGTGTATGACATCTGCAATCTGTCACCCTTCCTTTATACTCTCTCTCCATGTGGATCTGTACAGTGCCACCTCTTCCCAGTTGCCAGTGTCGATTTTGAAGAGCTTCATATCGCGTTTACATACATCCGTATTACGTAAAAATGGGCGACCAGCGGCTCTCCTGCCTTCTATTAGATCGCCATACAGGATGTCCTGTGGAAGTCGACTTACTGGCATTCTACAAACGTGGCCAAGCCAGTCAGCTGCTGATAACAGAGCGAATGTCCTGGCACCCTACTCTTTGTAGCACTTTCTCATTGGTTATCTTATCTTGTCACCTTATTTTAAAGATCCGCTTTATGTAGCGGAGATGGAAGACATTCAACTTTTTTTCCTGCCATGAGTATGTTGACCATGTTTCATTTCCGTACAGCAAGGTGCTCAACACACAGGTCCGGTAGACTAGGGCTTTAGTACTGCTAGTCAGCAATATGTTGTCCCAGACTCTTTTCTGCAACCGTGACATGCTGGACATTGCCTTGGCTATCCTGTTGTTTATGTCTTTATCCAATAGAGTGTTGTTGGATATGATGGAGCCAAGGTAACAAAAGTGATCAACAATTTCTAGTGGTTAGCCATTAATGCTTACTTGAGGTGCAGTGTTTGGGTTTTGGACAAGTATCTTAGTCTTGCTTTGACTGATGTTTAAGCCGAACTTCAAGCAAGCAGCAGATAGTTTGTCCACCAGGGACTGTAGCTGAATATCAGAATCAGCCACAATATCTGCATCATCAGCATACAGTAGTTCCCTGACGAGTAGCTTCCTAACCTTGGTTTTTGCCTTTAGCCTTGATACATTAAATAGTTTACAGAGAATCTTGTATGGAGAAACACACCTCCGTTTATTTAGTTGTACGCATAATGCAGTAAACAGTAGAAGAATATGCCAAACAGAGTAGGTGCGAGCACACATCCCTGCTTGACACCACTGCAAACCTCAAAAGGTGCTGTTTGGGCTCCATTGAATTTGAAAGTACATTTAGTTTCCTCGTAAAAACACTCAATAAACTTCAATAGTTTGGGAGGGCAACCTATTTTCCTCAGGAGTTTTAAAAGGCCACTTCTGCTGACCATGTCAAAAGCTTTAGTCAAATCAACAAAAACGATGTAAAGGAGTCTGTCTCTCTCTCTGAATTTCTCCTGCAATAGTCTTAGAGAAGATATTATGTCTATAGTGGATCTACCACTCCTGAATCCACAATGAGACTCTGGGTAGACTCTAAAAGCTATCGCTTACAACCTGGATAGTGCCACTCTAGCAAAAGATTTTGCTCACTATACTTAGGAGAGTGATACCCCTATAATTGTTGCAGTCACTCCGAACCCCTTTGTTCTTGTATATTGAGACTATAGTTGCGTCACGCATGTCCTGTGGGACATGACCTGTTTCCCAACAGCGGCAGAGGAGAGTATAGAGTTCAGGGAGCAGGAGTGATTTGTTGACTTTCACTACTTCCACTGGGATACCAACACTCCCAGGAGATTTTTTATTTTGTATGCAGTTAATTGCTTTTTTGAGGTCACTAAGGCTCGGAAGTTCATCTAGGCATTCCAGTACTGGAAGATCTGTAAGAGAAGCCAAGGCGACATCGTCTACTGTATTCGGTGTGGTATAGACTTCGAGGTACTATTCTGTCCATCGTTCTAGCTCCTTGGTTTGATCTGTAATTTTTTCTCCTGATTTGGATAGAAAGGGGGTAGGCTTAGAGACTGCTGGACCCAGAGCCGCTTTAATGCCATCATATAGAGCTTTGCTATTTCCTGAGTGGAGACTGTCTAGGATTCTGTTGCAGGTATCCCTCCAAAAGTTGTTAGCACATTTTCTAGCCATTTGTTTCGCCTCTTTATTAGCTCTTTTGAAGGCCTACAAAGATTTTGGACTAGACTTTGTCTTATGAGCGAGGTGCGCAGATCGCTTTTTCTCGATGCAAGGTTCCATATGTGCTAGATTCGCCTCAAACCAGTCTACATTTTTGTGTTTCTGAGGCCCAAAAGCGCTGATTGCCGAACTGTAGATTGCATCTCTTAATTTCTCCCATCTGATAGAGATGTTTTCTTCATCACTTAACGAGGGGATTGAACTGTTCAGGAGCTCGCCAAAGAGTGCACACTTCTCTGGGTCAGCCTACATGGTTGACGTTGATTCGCCTTATCTATGTTGAGTGGAAGTATAAGCCTTTTTAAGAAGTAGTTTGATTTTGCTTAGCAATAGTGAATGGTCTAAGTTGCAGTCCGCAGTTTGGTATGAACGGGTGTGGATGACACTTTCCAGATCCATCCTTTGGGTGATGCAGAGGTCAAGCTGGTGCCTTCTTTTTGAGCGTGTGTGCTGCCAAGAGAATGTATGGCGTTCTTTGCCAGAGAAGAATGTATTTGTTACACACAGTTCATGAGAGCTACAGAACTTGAGTAGCCTTTGGCCATTGTTATTGATTTTGCCAACACCATGAGGTCCCAAGCATTTTAGCCATGCATCATTTCCATCACCAACACGGGAATTAAAGTCTCCATTTATATAGAGGTGGCCGGACTTTGGAATACTTTTAATTACGTCCTCTAGAGCTTGAAAGAATCTGTCTTTGTCTTCTTCCGGCGCAGCAAGGGTTGGTGAGTAAGCACAGATTATATTAACTTTGCCTTGCGGTGATGCAAATTTCATGTGTGGTACTCTTTCATTGCCAATGGGAAACATCGCAATGCAGGGGACGAGAATGCTTTTTATTGCGAAGCCGACGCCATGTATTCTAGGTCTTTGTTCTGGTTTTCCTTGCCAGTAGAATATATAGTTGCTTTCTGTAAGAGATCCACTGTCTGCAAGTCTGGTTTCTTGGAGGCAGGCTACATCACTGTTTAATTGTAATGAATTTTAAAAAAAATTCATATCAAACCGAGTATCGAACCAGTGATTTTGACCCCATCAAATGCGTCAAGATAGTATTTATCTATTCATCCAGCGGAAAATCATATTAATATGATTATTTATTGATATTGTCATGCTATAGACATCTAGATCTAATACTAGACCTAGACGCATGCTTTAGAACTCTTAAGATCTAGTCTTGATAAAGATCTCCTTCTAAATCTAGAATCTAGAATCTAATCTATTTTGGTTTGAAGGAAAAAATATTAATATATATATAAATATTAATATATTAATATATATAATTCTCATCGTCGCTCAAGACTTTTGACGACAAGAAGAAAGGGAAAGATCACTCTTTTATTTATGCGGATAGAGTTATCCTACGAACTTAACGAGCCTTGCATGTAGCGAAGGCTTATTATGAAAATTGTATTTTCTACATGGATCATGGATTTAATAATTTACACATAGAACTAGCGCGGGTCCTATGACAGTGCGGGGCCCACTGTGGTTGGATAGATAGCAGTGGAGTATGGCCGACCCAGCAAAAAGCGGCGTATGCTTCGCCGCCGGTCGACTAGTATTTTTTTATTAAAATCGAAGCAACCTTAAATTTACTCTGTTATTGTAGAATTTCGTAACACTATGGCTGACGTCTTCATGTTTTTTTTTCTAAGTCTAGTCAAGCCAAAAATACAACCCAAATTTACATTTTTTAAATTCACTTTGAAAAAGTAGGTCAAACTAGAAGTTTTTTTTTTTTTTAATCATATGGTGTACGATACATCAATTCTATTCACGGCGATATACATCAACTGTTTTGCAACTGATGCACGTTATTTGTATTTTGAACCGCAAAGATAGAAAACATAAAACTAAAATGTTATTTAACCTCGGTTAGGACAATAATAGAATATGCATCCTCTGTTTGGGACCCCTTAACTCAAGAAAACATTAGGAAACTGGAACAGACACAAAATAGAGAAGTGAGATATATATACACATTTGACTAGAGTAATACCTTTACTAAAATCACTAAATTTAAAAAGTTTTCAGAATAGAAGACTTAACAGTCAAGTAGCAATTATACATAATACACTGAACCATAATCTTCAAATACAAAAACACAATTTGATAAAATACTCTGAAAGATACAAAGATAAAGGCACATTCCTCGTCCCATATAATAGGACAAATTTATACAAATACTCCTTCTCAAGTGCTATTAGAGCATGGAATGGGTTGCCTGAGCTAGCCAGGAAAATCAGTGACTTTGCAGACTTTAGGTCATTGGTTAATATGCATGACTGAATGCACGACGCGTAGGACGTAATCATCTTCTTTTTTGAAGTAACGTCTGTGTACTATAAGATAAGATAAAACATAAACTATTTCAATTATTTAAGTGAAATAAACCAATACCATGCAAATAATAAGGCTTATCTTCGAGTTCGAACATTAATGAGGAATGCAGTATTTCCCGTGTCTACGCAATCCTAGCTGTGACCTATATTTTTTGCCTACACAGGGCAAGCATAAACAATAATATTTAGTGCAAAATTTACTGTGCAAAAATAGAAAAACTACAAGAGCTCAAAAACAACGGATCGACATAGTTGTTGGGTGGAAAGAGTTTCACTTATTTATCATCACAACAACAGATCTATACATACTACATCTAGACTGGACATGGACAGTACAAAAAATATTAAATAAAAAAAAAAGCTGAAACAAGGCGTTGTTTTGTAAAGTAATTATAAGAGTTTTTTTTCCCAGTCCTAACCTAGTTACATATTTGCAATTAAACATCGAAAATAAATACAATCTAGTCTCATAATTATTATTTTGTAATTTTTAAATACATAATCTAGAAATATCTAGGTGATCAATCTATTCAAGTGTCCATAAGATGAAAATATAGTTTTGTGATAAATAGCCCATTCTATTAAAAAAATCCTCATGATGGTATAGCATTATTTCTAAACTTTGAAAATTAAAGATCATTACTTTTCTAAGACAGAAAATATCGATTTTCCTAGATTTGGGGCGATTACTCTAACAGTTTTGTACATATATATATATATATATATATATATATATATATATATATATATATATATATATATATATATATATATATATATATAGGTCTGTGATCTCATCATTATTGGATACGAATTTTCCGTTTTCCAGTGTTGGTATAATATATATAGGTCTGTGATCACAACATAGAAAAAAAATGCCTATCTGTGCACTGATCTAAATCAAACAGATGATTATTTAAGTGTCAGATAATGAAACAATATCAAATTTTAGTGGCAGGAAGTGTAATTTTACTTTGGTCTAACTGGCATAAGTAAAATATCCATTGATTTTCAGCTCAATCATACATAAAACAAGTTAAGCCAAAAACTCCAGATATGGCTTCAAATCCCAAGCTTTGAAAGCCATGTCGGAATATGCCTGCAACTTTTTGTCGATGTATGACAAGGAAGTTAAATGTATACAATCTTGATTAAACAAAGTTTTCCAGTAAAAGAAATATGGGTTTATCTTTATTGGTTGCTCATAGCACCGAAACAACAAGGTGTTTTTATCTATTTTGACCTCCGCCTGTTTGTGGGTATGTGTAGCTGCTGTCACTTTGTGATAAATAATGTTAGTATAAAAAATAGACTAGTCTGTGTCAGAGCGTAGTTCTTTTATTTATTTAATAAGTAGAAATAAGTGAAGGTTATCTAAGGTAAAGGGGAAGTTCCCCTGGCTTTACCCACACGATTATTTAAGCATGAAGACGTGTCTCTTAAGGACAAGGAAGTATTTGTTAGCACAATATTTATCTATTTTGACCTCCGCCTGTTTGTGGGTATGTGTAGCTGCTGTCACTTTGTGATAAATAATGTTAGTATAAAAAATAGACTAGTCTGTGTCAGAGCGTAGTTCTTTTATTTATTTAATAAGTAGAAATAAGTGAAGGTTATCTAAGGTAAAGGGGAAGTTCCCCTGGCTTTACCCACACGATTATTTAAGCATGAAGACGTGTCTCTTAAGGACAAGGAAGTATTTGTTAGCACAATATTGCAATGTAAACTTTGTCTAACAATGACACAGAACTATTTGTATTCAAAACACATTTGGTTTGTTTATGACAACATAGCCTTGTGACCTAAAGGAATTGTTTGTCATTAATTTATAGGTTGTTTTGTCTTTTAAATTAGTACTACTCGTACATGTTTAATACTTACTATTAACGATATGTTGTAAATACTTCCAGAAAACCACAACTAGGAACCTACATAAAATATGCATATATAAATACTAACAGTGAAAAGGATACAGAACCAATTCATAGAATATTTTCAAATGTCTAATTAGTGGCGAAACTAATGACACTAATGAAAATTGCTTATACAATCGACGTAACAGAGGTTAGAACAACCATGCTCTATGATTTACGATTATAAAATTATTTTTAGATGACTTGCGATACAAGTCATTTAGGTTGTTTTGTAATGACTAACTTTTATAATGTAAATTCTTTGTATATGTCTAATTTAATCTTTTTGTGTGTTATTTGGTGAAATTAGAACACCGCAGTTGGACAAAGAAACCTTCACTACCATATTGTTTATTAATGTCCATTAGCAGCTAAAGAGACACACATACAGGCACATTTGTTTTAACTCTATCTCTCCGTAATTATTTTCCGTGATCTGACGGAATTATTCATTTTACACATTTGTTATAATTAAACTTCAATATTTTGTAATCAGAAAATATTGTATTTGGTATATAATTAAATGGGAGTGCATGCTCCTTTTATATAACACAAATTAAGATATTTAAAACCAGAGAACAATTTAAAGTGGTCAAATCAACGTCAATCAGGCGAGAAAGAGTTAATGTAATGTCAGAACGATCAACAAAACTTTTGGGTCAAGAGTATGACAAGGTGAAGGTCGTCACGAGTGGTTTTAAATAATATATTGCCGCTAGGTGTGTCAGGGATCAACAATGCAGGCGACTATGATAAGCGTTTGGCATTGAGCCAGCATACCAGGAAGTTTGTTGATACTAGGAAATTCGCTGCGCATTGCGACTATCGATAAGGTATGTAGGATATAAATAGACATTTGTCTAATATGATCTAAGGGACATAACTATTAAATACTTTTTGAAAAACGTTACAGTTATTATAATTATAGTGGGAATAATTAATATAGCTAAATGCATCTAAATTTAATTTTTTAATTTGTTTGTGAGGAGAAAAATAAATTAATGTATTATTGGTCTACTAAAACGTATGTTTCTTTTGTCGCCATGACAACATGCGACTTACAAGTAATAAATAGCCATTTCTATAATATGATCTAAGGGATATTACCTGACAAATACTTTATCCATTTATTTGTACGTTGTTATTATTATTATTGAATATTCTTTTTTGATATTTTTAAATTTTAAGTTTTTTTTTTAATAATGAGAAAAAACAATAAATGACCAAAGAGAGTTTTTTTTGTTTGTTGTTGTCATGTCAACATCACACTAACACCTCATAAATAGTCGTTACTATGATGGAATCTAAAGGATGAAATGAAACATCTTTTTTTCTATAGTCTATAGTATAGTTATTACTATTAGTTGTTTTATAGATATGTGTTAATTAATCGTTGTAAACAAATAAATATTAATGTACTACTTGGTTAACTAAAATGTGTGTTTCTTTTGTTGCAATGATAACATTTCTAATACGTTTGAATTAAATGTAATCAAAGGTAGATAACCAATTGTATGATATTAAAGTGTAAAGTTCAGTAAATCCTTGAGGCGCTCTTTTTGATAAAGTGTCACTTGCGAAATGTCGAAGTTTTGTAAGAAGTCCATTAAAAATGTATGTTAGTTTGTTTTTTTTTTGTTTGCCTCCAAATATGAGGAAATTTCATATTTACAATTTAAACATATTTATGTTATAGACGTATCTTTACTAATGTCGAACATTTCATTAAATTATTCTTCTGAATCTTCAATTACAAGTAGTTTTTTATAGGCCCAAGATGTCACTGTTTTGTATTTTTCTAGCATAATAATATAATAATTTGAAGCGAGACAATAAAAAATTATTAATAAAAAGATGCTTTCATTCTACTCTTTCCTACTAGCACTAAAGTTGTTTGGTAAATAATTAAATTAGTTCTTTTTTTAATGAAAACTCCGTATTTCTAATTTGATTTACCAAAAATTATTCGTGTGACGCTGAAGACTTTCTGGTGTAGTTTTTTCATCTGAGACAATGGCTCTAAGATATATAAAACTACTGATACTTATCCGCTTTACGCTACCAATACTAATATCCCTGTTAAAGCCCTGTTGGCTATTGGACATATCTTGTTTTTTTGGCCTATATTTGCATACCTTTGTAGCCATCGCGAGCATCTTTATTAATGAAGATATTGAATTGAAAAGAGTTGGTGAAAGTAGTCAGCCTTGCCTCACTCCAACTGTGTGACTTAAACCAACCTCCAACTTTATTGTTGAAGTAGTATGCGCTAGTGGCCCCTTCTTAGAGAGAGTTTGGGTAACTTTTAGTATGTTTTGATTTATATTGTTTTTTCCATTGTTGCCCAGAGTGCCCCATTTCATACTCTCTCGAAAGCTTTCTTAAAGTCAATGAAGACATGGAAAAGGTTCTGTTTGTGTTGAAGCTATTTCTCACAGAGTATTCTGAAGTTTAAAATTTGTTCTGCTGTGATGCCAACTTGTCTAAAACCCACTTGTTCTTCTGATATAATGTCTCCAGTTTAGTATAATTTTTTTATAGGAATTAACTAGTTGGCTTATTAGACTAATTTTCTGGTAGTTTTTGACAAAGTTGTTAATTGCCTTTCTGTAAAAGATTGTTATTGAGTGTTTGGGTCCAGAATTTGGGCCCTTCTTTATTATCTTTATAATTTGAATTCATTTGAATATTAGGCCACGACACGTTATAATATTAAATTAAATTATTGAGTAAAAAATGAAAAAGGGTTGTACAACTTGTACCAGGTGGTAAACCACTGGTAGGGACGAGTGCATCTCCTGCACCGGACAGACGAAGAGTTTTTCTTTTGTAATCTATTAGAAATTACACAATTTCCTTTAAAAACAAACTCTCACTAATATAAGTTATATATTGTTGTAACTTGGCTCCAGAGCCACACTGATAGTGCGCATCAGAGCGCCATTGAACACAAGTAGTAGAAGACATGTTTAGACAAGAAGAAGGACTGTTGTGGATCCGGCTAAAGTGATGGAAGTCTAGGCTGTTTTGAGAGAACGCCCTTTGTGCTATATATGATTGTCGAGGACCTGGGGGGGGGGGGGCACTGGGAAGTGTGCTGGTGGTCAGTATTGGTATTAAGATAGGACATTCTACTTGATGGCTGAAGTCCATGCCTGTTTGTACTGTAAATAAATACCTAGTTTATTGTTTACTCCTGCCTTTCGTTGAGTGCCTACCTTAGTGTTACAATATGCTATAAATTAAAATTAAATATCAAGTCTCCCCAACTTTTTAAAGGCCTAATGTAATCATTTTCAATAATTATAAAGATAATAGATGATTCTAACACTATAATCGTCCCCCCCCCTCTCTCTCTATCTCTCTCTCTCTTTCTCTTATACATAAGGTAAGGGTTTGGAGAAAAATCGCCCTACCACTAAACAAAAATTCTGGATCCGCTAGTTACTAGACCTGCAGTTACTACTTCAACTAGACCTTCATCTTCTACAACAACTAGACCTGCATCTTCTACGACAACTAGACCTGCAGCTTCTACAACAACTAGACCTTTCTCCTCTACTTTGAATAGACCTTCATCTTCTACACAACTATACCTTCATCTTCTACAACTACTAGACCTGCAACTTTTACAACAACTAGACCGGCAGGTTTTACAACAACTAAACATGCAGCTTTTACAACAACTAAAACTTCATCCTCTACTTCAACCAGACCTACAGCTTTTACAACAACTAAAAACTTTATCATCTACTTCAACTAGATCTGCATCGTCTACTTCAAATAGACCTGTAGCTTCTACAACAGCTAGACCTTCATCTTCTACAACTACTAGACCTGCAGCTTTTAAAACTAGAACTACAGCTTTTACAACATCTTACTCTGCAGTTTTTACACATAGAACTACAACTTTTACAGCAAATAGACCTGCAGCTTTTATAACAACTAGATCTGCAGCTTCTACAACTAGAACTACAGATTTTACAACTAGATTTGGTTACACTGGTCAAGTAACTACACATCTGGTAGCACGTATCAACATACACACACCGTTCATAAGTGGTTGGCATGAGGCTTTAGTACTAGACAATAAGCCTGACAACATTGGCCTTATCATTGGTTGTATCAAAGGCTCTAAACCTTGCACAGTAGAAGAATTGAACAAGTGGAAAGAAAACTACACACAGAAATGTTCCATAGTTACTACAAGAGCTCAAAAGAAAGCAGAAGAAGTGCTAAATACAAACGATAACATACAAGTTCCTTATAAAAATGAAAATACAGGAACCGAAAATAGTGATATGAGAAGCCATAATCAAGTGAACAACCCGAATGAAATCTCCACAGAAAGTCAAGACCCACTACAGATTAAAACAAAAAAATTTGTCAGTGAACAGAAAAATGATCCAGATCTAATAAAACTCATAGGAAGTGAAGCTCCACCAAGACGAGGGTTAATCAAGATAGGCGAAGATGGTGTTTATGTGAGAGAAATTCACATGAAAGCAGGCAAGACACAACAATTGCTTGTTCCAAAGAAAAATAGAGGAACAATTTTAAAGCTTGCACATGACACCCCGTTTGCCGGACATATGGGAGTAAAGAGAACATGGAATAGAATCTTGAATGAATTGTTTTGGCCTAGAATTACGCAAGAAGTCAAGGCCTACATAAAATCCTGCGATATTTGCCAAATACATGGAGCAAAGGGAACATATATGCAAGCTCCAATACAAACAACAGACTTAAGTGAAATGCCATTTGAAAAGATAGCTGTAGATAGTATTGGACCAATGCCAGTAATATCCGGAAAATGCCATCGCTACATATTGACTGTTGTAGACATGTGCACACGGTTTCCAGAAGCAATACCATTAAAAAGAATTTCTTCCGAAGATGTCGGAGACGCACTTACAGCAATATTTGCAAGAACAGGTTACCCCCGCATAATACTGAGTGATCAAGGCACCCAGTTTAAATCAAATGAATTCGCACAGTTTTGCAAAACTCTGAATATTAAACAACAATTTGCTGCCCGTTTTCACCCCGAAGCAAATGGGATGTGCGAACGCCTAAATTCAACGCTGAAAACAATGCTGAACAAAGTAGCACAGGACAACCCAACAGACTGGGACAAGCTGATCAACCCCATACTGTTCGCCTACAGAGAAGTAACACACACAACAACGGGCTTCTCACCATTCGAGATGCTCTATGGCTCACCTGTTAGGGGACCCATGTCACTATACAGAGACTTTCTAGTAAATAGGAACATAGAAAATGACGTACTCACAGGATACGATCTTGTCATCAAAACAAGACAAAATATAATCAAAGCATGCGAAACTGTCCAAAAACAAACAAACAGAGAGAAACCAGAACTTTGAGAAAGCTAAATCAGGGTCGAAAGTTGAGAACACTACAAGTTGGTGATAATGTCATGGTTCTGCTGCCTGGCAAAAATAACCAGCTATTTATAAAATGGCAGGGCCCATTCCAAGTCACAAAGGTGATTTCGAAGGTCGACTACAGTATAAACATCAGAGGTCGAGACAAAGTATTTCACATCAATATGCTGAAGCTGTACATGCCCAGACCATTTACCCTTTCAGCGAACGCTAAGCAAGACACGCAAGACAGTCAGAGAGTCATGAAGATAGAAGCAATAGAAGAACCAGATGAATTACCATGTCCAGTTATTGAAAGCTGTGAAACTGTGAAAGATATAGACACATCACACCTCCAGTATCCAGAATAATGGCAAAACTTATAGGGAAAAGACCAGATGTCATTTTCTACCTAGATGACATATGTGTCTTCCACAACACATTAGAAGAACACGTTGCTGGTCTGCAACAAATATTCCAGATACTACAAGACAACGGGCTTACAATAAAACCTAGCAAGGTTAAAATCGCCAGAACAGACATTGAATTTCTAGGGCACAGAATACAACAAAATACGATCAGACCATTACAAGACAATATAAGCAAGATACTCAAATTAACAAATACCTTGTAAGATAACTTTAAAGTCTGTCTTGTCAAGATTGAATTAACATTACGCTCCATAATTTTTTATTTTCATTCAGTGATGGTAAATTTGTACTACAATTGAGATTTTTTTTTATGGTTGTTGCATCGATTGTAGTCATAGATGATATATGTCCATTTAGGAACTGGTATGAAAGAAACACATAGTAAACAATTCCCTTAATTTGGAAGATATTTTGATGTAACATAAAGTATTAACTAATTGTGCATTTTTCACCTGACAATGTTGGCATTCAATTGGAAATGTCATTGCAATAACATATTGAAGATTTATTTGTCGTCATAGACATTATCAGTTCTCTCATAATAGAAGATGCCATTGATGTCATTTTTTTTTTTCTTGTCGATGTAAAACATTATTGATGTACACCCAAACTATTGGGTTCATAAAATGTTGATACGATCAAAATTTTTCTCTGCCCTGGGAGGACTGTTGTGACACGGTTACTGTGTGGTCAACCGTGACACACGGTCAAGTGTTGGGTATCGAGAGTTAGGGGACTTGGGGGAAGTGATGAGTGTGTAAACAAGAGAGAGAGTCAGCGAGTGAAGTAGGAGATCTGTACATAACGTTGCCGTTTAGATATGTGTTGTTAAGATGATCGACAATTAAAAGACACTTTAAACGTAAAAGGACTTGTTTCTTCACAACCCCCCAACTCGAAAGTGCATGGTGGGGGCGGGATTGATACTATCTCCCCCTCCCGACCTCACCTAATCGGCCAACATACTAGAGAGGGGGGCAAAATAATCTAAAAATAGGTTGAAATATAAATAATTGGTATATATTATTAATATACGTAATAAATTCGTATACGAAATGTGTGAATTCTATACTTAAATCCGTCCGCCCCCTCATTTAGGGGGGGGGTCGGCCGGTTGGGGGGGGGGGCGGTTGTCCCTACCTGGCTAGCTCAGGCATCCCATTAAATGCTCTAATAGCGCAAGGGAAGAAAGAGCATTTGTACAAATTTGTCCTAGCATAATAGAGTTACGCGCTCTTACCAAAATGGCGGTTAGGTATTTACAGTTATCAAAGGTGATTTTAATTTTTCGTTTTCTTATATAAAAATCAAATCTACTTCCTTAAAAATCTATTTAAGTAAAAAACTAATATCTTTAAATCATAGATATAAAATTATTTCAGAACTATTTCCACTAATTAATTTAAATTTAAAACTTTCAGTTCAGGACTACTTTGTCCTACTACTGAATTTTAGTTAAATACTAATATTATACGTACTTTTACTAGATCTAATACTTAGTCCAATACTAACTTTACTAATACTGGACTACTAATAATAACTAATAGTATTATACTATATATGTATATATATACTGTATTTATATCTTGAGTTTATATGTTGGGGTGAAAATGTGAACATGGGCGTATTAAGTTACAGATTTTTTTGCCTTGATTTTGTTTATTTTAGGTTTTTAGGTAAGATTTTTATACTTAATCATCACTTAACCCAGCACAGCCAAGGGGTTTTTAATTTAAAATTCCCTACTAGGGGGTTTTGAGTTTAAAACCCCCTACCAGAGATTTTTTCAGAGCTACCTCTTCTATAAAAAAAAAACACCAAAAAAATGCAAACGACAATCCCAAATTTTTTAAGAGCATAATTCAGGAAGATTTTGATTATAAAATCCTTCAAAAATTAACGATTAAAAAACAAACAAATTAAACGCTCAAAATTCTATGAGCCAAATTTGTTTTGAGTTGAACTGAACCCTCTACAGAAGGTTTTGAAGCTAAAAAATACATCTTCAACATAAAAAAAGCAAATTACGCACTCAAAATGTTATGAGCTTAGCTAAATGGGTTTTCGACTCAGTTTTAAGTTAAAACCCCCCTTCAGCGATGCTTGAAGGTAAAAAAAAATACCTCTTTAATATTAAAAACAAATCAAATTATACACTTAAATTCCATGAGTATAGTCAAAGTGTTTTGAATTCAAACTCCTCTCCAGAGGAGTTTGAGGCTAAAATATACCTCTTTAATATAAAAAAAAGCAAATTACACTCTCTAAAATCTATGAGCGTTTTGACTAAGTTCCCCGCAAGCGCGGTTTGAACTTAAAAAATACATCTTTAATGTAAACAAAAAGCAAATTACGCACTCAAAATGCTATGAGCGTTGCCAAAACAGGTTTTGAGTTTAAACACCCCTTCAGAGGGGTTTGATGCCAAAAATTACCTCTTCAATATAAAAAGAAAATTACACACTAAAATTATTTCATCGTAGCCAAGCCAATTTGGGGTTTTGAGTTTAAACCCCTCTCCTACAGTTGGCTTTTTAAAACCACTCCAGATGGTTTTGAGTTTAAAATCCCTAAGTGCCTAAGTTGATGGTGCTGCCACCACTATAAAATATTATGTATTTCTTGATTTCTTGCAGTGCTACGAGAGATATCTGAAAATTCTTCAGCTGTTCAGTGAGTTGGACTAGCTCGCCTGCTCTAGAAAGACTTAGCACATTCCATGTCACAAAAGTCATGTCGATCTGCAGCCGTAGATCGTTTTCCGTTTTTATCAGTTCGGTTTTTCATTATGTGTTTTAGCTTTTGTAACAATTGTTTTATGTCATGTACTTGGCCATCTGAGGGGTGGCTGTGATCCTTTCAGTTCTCTGAATTGTTGTCATTTTTCTGGTAAGGTGCCATAGCCTTTGTGGATCCCTCCATTTCCTGCAAGGCAGAAAGTTGGATTTTAGTCCACTTGGATATTTTTTTTCTTCGGTACGTACACACCCATATATGGAGGACATTCCCCTATCCGCCACCAGGGCAGGCGCTAGATATAAGATCAGGCAAAAAATTATTTACTTTAAAATGTATGTATATATATCTATATTCAAATGAACAGTGACAGGTAGAGTTCATTACTTGTTACCCCATCGACTGACGTATCAGTAAGTGTTCTCTAGTATGTACATGTATAAACAAAGACGCGGATTGACGTGTCGTCACGTGATACTCCTAAGGTACTAGCAGTGTTTCTGCAACATTGGAGAAGCGAATGGGGTCTTACATAAAACAGACAATTAATTTGAAAGACCAGTCTTCGGGTACAGTCGTCGTTACAGTTATCTACATTGCCAGACTGTAGAAGAGATATTTATAAGACTCGAGCTAGAGCAGAGCTAACTGGAGTGAACTAGAGTCGATACAGTCCTAACAGCGTACTAGAATGGACTAAGCCGTTAAAGTCGATTCAGTACAAGTAAGACATAAGATATAAAACAACTATACAAAATCACAAAACTTCTTAGTACCGAAAACGCTAATTGCAATGTTCCAGTCCGAGACAGATACGGAAATCTACTGTCTTCAATAAATGAACAACTTGAAAGATGAAAAGAATATTTTCAAGAAGTGCTCAATAGACCTAAACCACGAAATCCACCAGATCTAAATGCAGGACCAACACTTGACATAAACATGGAATAAATAACAAAAGAAGAAATAAGGAATGCACTCAAACAAATGAAGACATGTAAAGCTGCTGGAATTGACAATATACCACCCGAAGTCCTATAAGAAGGAGGAAGTGAAATAGTTGACCAAATGCACAAACTATTCAACAAAATTTGGTTAACAGAAACATCTCCGTGTGAGTGGGAAAAGGGCTTGCTAATAAAACTACCAAAGAGTGGAGATCTATCACAATGTGGGAAATGGCGAGACATCACTTGTTGTCAGTACCAAGCAAGATTTTCAGCAGAATTCTATTGAACAGATTAAAGGGAGCATGTGATGAACAAATAAGGGAAGAACATGCCGGATTCAGAAAAGGGAGATCTTGTGCTGACCAAATAGCTACACTCAGAATAATTGTAGAACAATGTGTCGAATGGCAATCTCCTCTCTATGCAAATTTTGTCGACTTAGAAAAAGCTTTTGATAGTGTCGACAGAGAATCTATCTGGATTGTAATAGACATTATGGGATCCTTAATAAAATAATAACCATAATCAAGAACCTTTATAATGATTTCTCCTGCCAAGTAACCCACTGTGGCAAGCTGTCAGAGGAATTACCAGTCTCAACAGGAGTCAAACAGGGATGTTTTCTTTCACCACTCCTGTTCCTTCTAGTATTGGATTTAGTCACAAAGAAAGCCTACTCTAACGCAGGGAAATGAATCCAATGGACTCTCACACAAAAGCTGAAAGATCTGGAATTCGCTGATGACATAGCCTTATTATCATACAGACTACAGGATTTGCAAGAAAAGGCCACAGCTTTAAGCGAAGTATGAAAAATAGTAGGCCTCAAAATAAACCACCAAAAAACTAAATTACTCAAAGTAAATAAAAAACAAATTGGAGACATAGCACTGGATTCTCAGACAATAGACCAAGTAGAAAATTGTATCTACCTTGGGAGTGTAGTAAGTATATCAGGTGGAACAGATGAAGACATTAAACGCCGTATAAATCTAGCGCGTCAGACATTTACTCAGCTAAAACCAACCTGGAAATCTCTTTACATCTCAATCAATATTAAACTAAGAATCTTTAACTCTAATCTCAAAGCTGTCTTATTGTATGGTTCTGAATTATGGAGAACAACTAAAGCCACACACACACAAAAATACAGACCTTCATCAACAGATGCCTGAGAAATATCCTAAAAATACACTGGTATGACAAAGTAGAAAACACCAAACTGTGGGAGATGAGTGGACAGAAAAATATAGAAGTGCAGATCTTAGAGAGGAAGTGGAGATGGATTGGTCACACCCTTAGAAAAGATACCAGCAACAGGGCTAGGCAGGCCTTAGAGTGGAACCCCCAGGGAACAAGACGCAGAGGAAGACCAAAAAGAACATGGCGACGCAGTGTACATGAAGAAGCCGAGAGGACAGGGAAGAGCTGGGAAACCATCAAAAAGCTAGCAAGAGACCGTGGGGGGTGGAGTGTTTTTGTTGAGGCCCTATGTTCCATGAGGAACTCAAAGGAGTGATGATGATGATGATGATGACATGTACGCTCTTATTCAGTAGAGTACGACTCGGAACAATTGAGTAGAGCGGAATACTGCCGATGTAAACTGAGAAAAGTTGAAGTGCAACTAAACGTTGAAGTGCAACTAAAACAAAATACATCTAAGGGTAAACTACCAGATAATATACACTCTTCTACGCTGCTTTTTACATAGACGAATGACTGGAGTTTTCAGTCAATAATGTTATAGGAATCTGAGTGTTGAGTTGTCAAGTTTTTTGCAGTATTTTTATTTGTGTTTTTTGCTAGCAAATTTAACCAGAAGAAGAGAAATACGTAGCAAAATAAAAAACGGTAACAAATTTTAACAAATATCCAGTCGACAGTTTCGCAAACAAAAATAATCCGATAATTAAACAAAAAAAAAAAAACAAGAGATATTTCGCAAATTGTATATATGTATCGTCAGTTGTTTGCTTATACATTTTAAAAATATGATCTGAATTTGCTTGTAATGCACCATCATCTGTCATGGAAGCCACTAAAATAAGTTTAAAAAAACAAAATTAATGTTGTCATTTGCTGTAAATTATAATTTAAAAAAATGTTTTTAACTTTTTACTAAAAATTATTTTGCGCTTGACTTCTGAACCAAAGAGTCCCGTGTTCGATTCCAGGTGAAGACAGGGATTTTATTTCGGGATCCATGGGCGCCTCTGAGTCTACCCAGCTCTAATGGCTACCTGACATCAGTTGGGGAAAGTAAAGGTGGTTGGTCGTTGAGCTGGCTACATGACACCCTCGTTAACTGTAGACCACAGAATCAGATGACCTTTACATCATCTGCCCTATAGGCCACAAGTTCTGAAAGTGAAACGTTTTTTTACTTTTTTTTTATATTAAGAATTAAAACGACGATATTAACTAAAATGATATAAAAACCTAATTTACTTTTCAATAGCTAAAATTGTTGCCGAATTATTTGTAGTTTTTCCCAAATCATCGTCACTGTTATTTGACCATTTTAAAATAGGAGGAGGATATCCAGCGCTATCAGAATAACATACAAGTTGTGGTAAATTCTGGTCTCATGTAACCATTTGAAATGTTTTGTCCATTAAAACATTCTTCAGAGAGTTGTATATCTGGTGTAGCTATATAGAACATAAATGTTTTAAAGACACACTTGTGAAGAGATCTTTACAAGTAAATGGCTACCTGGTCCTTTGGTATGCACTCTGGACTGTTTCTTAAATGGTTCCGGATCGAACCTTCCGCCATCCCTCACAGGCGTGCCTGATGTTTGGATTAGGATGTAAAAATCTTCAAATAGGAAGGATAAATTGACACCTGTAAAACAAACATATCAACTTAATCTGTCTAGTTGGAATTGTGTAGACGTTACTTCTCCCACTACTTATCCTCATATCATGTTGAACATGTGCACAAGTAAACACAGTTGATGAATACACATGAATAAATACAAAAAAATAACCTAATATAAATGTAATAAGATAAGTGATATAAAATTTATGTGGAAAAAAAGGTCCTTCGCTAAATATTTAAAGCTATATAATCTTTTAGATTATGAAACCTAGTTTTATAACAACTTGTGTAGCTCAGTAGCTAACGTGTCGGCCTTTTGCCGTGGAGGCTCTAGATCCCGAGTTCTAATTCAGACTAGAACAACAACAACGACAACAAAAAACCCAGCAAGGAAAGCTTTTTACAGATAACCCTTCCCCCATCCCCTATCAGATCACAAAAGACCATACTTGACCAATGACCATAGCACACTGAGCAGACCATACTTGACCATAGCACACTGAGCAGACCATACTTGACCATAGCACACTGAGCAATCTTGGCATTCTAAAATAATGTAAGTTGATCTATTCCAAAACAATCACTATATTTCTAATAGCAGAAAGGTTTTTATTGTTAGTCACGATCTATTTAAACTAATTACTTGAAAGATTTACAATAGTTGATGCAAAGTCACTACCCATAGCCTCGTTTTTGTTTTGTTTTGTTAAGTAGTTAGCTTTAATTTTACTTCTTAAAAGAGTATGCTTACTTAGCTGAAATGATTTTGCTATAATAGTTGCAAAGCTTGTATATATATTGGCACAGACATACTCGCTTGCCAGGGAAATATAGGACTTAAATACACCGAAGAAACGTTTATACGTCCTTTTCTTCTTTCTTTTTAGGAACCCTTGGAAAGCATGTAATTAATAATTCACAATCAACAGCTACTTGGCATATATTCTTACAAAACCACTAAAATAATAAATCCACAACGTAATTGCATTCAATGGCTCTGTTACAAAGTAACAAAGAAATGTAGCACTTTAATCTTTAGTAAAACACAGCCGATTCTGTACAATTGGCAAAACTTAACATTGACTATTCCAATGCTTCATCGTTAACAAACAGTACCGAGCTGAATTGAGGCTTTTTGTCTGCGACACCTTCGCTTTTTATTGCAATAGTTTCAACTTTTAAGTACCTCGGATCTTTGTTATGTAATTGTTATGGCTCTTCCGCGGTGTCGAACGTAATCAAGGCAATGATCATGAGGTCACCTTCAACTGAATCAGGAACACCAGCAAGATGCCATAACAATAAATATAAGTAGTCTACGCTAGTATCGAACAAAAGCGTCTTGTTTATAGCATCACTTAGAGCGTTCTTGTTTTTAAGGATCTGTCACGTCACTTGTCACTAAGTAAAACTTATTCCCGAAACAACTACTAAATTCTAATCATGTCATAACAACTAAAAACAACTTCGCCTCAAACCCAGATTAAATCACCAAAAAAGGACCACACAAATTAAGGCTACTAAAAAAAAGTAATTCTTAGCGCACAAGCTTTGTCAACGTTATACCTTGCTTACATCTGTAGTATTTTAAGTTTCAACATCACTGCCTGGTACTTTTGGTGGGAACCATCGATTTTGTTAGCGTACAAAAAAATACAAACGGCTGGAGGAAAGCAGCACACTCTGACGCCTAGACGAATAATGGGTGGGTAGGAAAAATCCTTTACGCAGACTGCATTGCGTCTGTCACAAAAGCTTGTTTCAACCCCCACCCCTTAAGAAAGAGCTGCTCTCGTTCTTACGGGAGCTTCCTCCTAGAAAAAATTCCCGAGTTGCCGGAGTTGTGGAAAACACTGATTGACCCAAAGGTAAACAAGAAATGTACACCTAACCTACTAAATGGCACTGCGAGAGAAACCACTGCCAAATATTATCAAGATATCATCAAGGTTTATACGGACTGATCAAAGAAAGAAGTCCAGGCAGAACGATTATAGGCAATAAAGCTGTAGTCAGTTTTTCCCTTGCAATAGAAATCGACGAACTGGTAGGTCCATACGCAGGAGAAAGCAACTATGTTGATTAAATGGAAGAAATCATAAGCACCCTATAGCTCATTGAAAAACAGCGGCATCTGCCAATGTAATCTTATTAACTGAATCACTTTTCTGTCTGCAAGCTCTCGCGAGTTCAGAGACGCAGCCTACCCAAGTGTCAAAAACAATGGCGTGCGTGGAGCGTCTCGAAAGGAATGCATGATTTTACTGGATTCTCTCACATTGTGGAATCAGAGGAAACGAGAGGGTCGACAGTTAAGTGAAGCTAGGAACTCATTTAGAGCCACCAGAGGAGCCGCAAACATACAAGAGTGCAAAAGCGAGGATTTGCGAATGGTTTGTAGCACGGGACGGGAAGTCTGGAAAGTTCTCAAACGCCCAAACAGGAAAGATGACTTGTGGCAACTATACAGAAAGAATCAGGCAATTTTAGCACGATTTCGAATGGACACTGTTTGATAAGAGCCTACTTCGTCGACACAGTAGAATACATCCTCTACGATTGTAGGGTGCTCTGAAACACAATCGAAGATACGACTATCCTTGAAACAGATATAACAAGCGAACCCTTCAAAATACAGTCAGTTACCTGTACCGTACTATAAGGGATTAATCAAAGTACGGAGTATTAGTTCATGGAGGCTTACGAATGGTAAAACAATCTGAACATAACATATAAAAAATTTGAAAATAAAATGTAAAAATACACTTTCTAAAATTATAAATACTCTTAATAAGATTATAGGCAACAAGCAAACTGCAAATTGGTAATCTATTAAAAACAAACAACAAAAAAAGAATAAAACATTGTAAGAAATAAAAAAGAAATGTAAGCATAGAGAATTACCATTTTCCTCATGATTTTAACATTTGACCATCACAAAGGAGATATAAGACACCGATCTAAAAAAAGAAATAGACACTCTAAATTGTTTATCAAATGTAACTTATTGCTGTATATTTCACATACAATGTTTAAGAAAAACTGGGGTATATATCTATATGTTGTGTGCTGTCGTATAAATCTTTTGTTCTAATTATGTATTCTTTTTTATTTTTTTAATGCACAATTGTAAAACTAAATTATTCACCTATAATAAGATATATGAATATTAGTATTATTATTAAATGTAACATATACCAAATGATGCGGGCGATAGTTAAAATGCTGACAATGGAAAACAAAAAGTGAAGTTCCAGACAAATATTATGTTAGCGTTATGATTTGCAGACGCCATACAAAAAATGGGCCCCAACTAAATAGTATCAAAGAGATTCTAAAATACTCGATAAATACCTGTACAGTACAGTTCTAATCTGCTAGGAAAGGTTGAAACTGCTAAGATTAGGATTCAATTTTTCCTTACTAAGTGGGTATTATATGAGTATCTAGATAAAGGTTTTGTGTAAGTATAAATCTAAAACAAAGGAGATAAAACAATAGTCCATGTGTAAAGGATGGACAATATTGTGAATAAGATTTTCCTATTTGAACGAAAAGAGGATAGCTTAAAAGATTTATTCATTTTCTTTAATTCTCAGGCCAAAATAAAATTTTGTGTGGCAAGCATGGTGCATTCATTGAGGCTTTCAGAAAATACAACTTCTACTTAGTAAGATGCAAGTTAATTGTATTGTGAGACTTACAAATACTGGCCGTTCCACAGAATAATAGTGCCAAAGATAGGTCAAAGAAGTAACGTTATCGTACCTTATGATCCAAGAGTGAAATACGTAGAAATTAGTATTTCAAAAGTTGTACCTGACAGACAGGCAGACAGAAGAAGTTAAAAAACACTTTCTAAAAAAGGTGATACATTTTAAAGTTCATGGGCCAGAAACGTGTGGGGCTACGTGGGGTTGGAAGCTTTGCAGTTCATGCCTACCACTGAAGAATCGGGAAAAATATAATGGTAAAAAAATAAACATTCGACAACGCTTTCAGCCTTATTATGTATGGGTATTACTAGTTGCTTAATAGCCTGATTATTTTCTAAGAAATAGTAAAACATCTTATTAGTAGGGTTAGAAGGAAGCGTTAAAACGGCACTTATTTTATGTTGAAAGGAAAATTGTGTAACCAAATATTAATAAATATGCAGAGAAGACTAAGTAAAATATATACTTGTAACTCACATTAAAAGTACAAATAGCAGCTGGATATATTTTAGATGTCATGCAGGTAGTAGAAATATTTTTGTTGCTATTGCTTAATATTGAATCAAAACATTGAACCCCTTGTGCTTTGGCTGAAAAACAAAACATTAACTGAATTATGAATGTAGTTTTTATTGTCATTTGATATAAGTATGTTCTCTTCTAAGCACTGACATAATGTGAAAGCTTAGATAAGGTCATCCACCTTCCACCGGGGAGACCTAAGTTGATTCGATTACCTTTCAGTTAATAATAATATAATATTGTTATGACCCTATTGGCGGCGCAAAAGGGTTAACTATAGGCTCAGTTGACACACACGAGAATCACTCAGGTCAGCGGGGGCCATGGACAAGGGACAGTACTACGATTACATGATTACACGCAAATATGACCAATGTTATGGTCATGTGATCGAAAGCCTGCGTGTACGAGTGACCCAGTGTGTAGAAAAGCGTAGTACAAGTCGAGAAACAGAGACAGTAGAGTTTAAGTTGTTGATGTACAGAGTGACATTTTAGTTGTTGATGTGTTTGACGCCAATTGTCTAGTATTGGCTGTTATCTACTTATTCACTCATTATTAAAGTACCAGATTATTTGGAGCCTTGTTGTCAAGTTCTTGATGTGTTGATGTATGGTGTTGTGTTTAGCAGTGTTTAGAGAGAAGGCCAGAAAAGGAAGAGAATCGTAACAATATATTAGAAAATCCAATGTGTCTGGTACTTGTTGTTGCTGTATAGACTCTCTCGCTCTCTCTCTCAATGTATATATATATATATATATATATATATATATATATATATATAGATATATATATATATATCTATATATATATATATGAGATGTTATGTTCTCTCAGAGGTTCTCTGTTTTTTATTTAAGGTGTCTTAAAAGTTAATGAGACTAGGGGGGAGGGCAATATAGCACGCACCTACATATAAACCACACCTTACATTACAGACACATACTGAGTACAAAATTCAATACCAGTTTCAAGCAACCGCATTCGGAGCATCAGAACACATCCACGACCCTAGGGATCCACCGACATTTAATCACAAGGCATTAGTTCACTTAATACTTAATATAAATAAGACTAAAACTTCAAAAATCTTTCATGCGACGTCAAGACACAAGCAAACTCATATTCAAGATATTATTTCATAACAAACAACTAGGGCTAACACTTTAAACTGAACAATACTTCCACGCGACCCCAAGACACCAGCAAACTCATATTCAAGATACTTTTTCATAACAAAACACTAGGCCTCACACTTTAAACTGAACAATACTTCCACGCAACCCCAAGACACCAGCAAACTCATATTCAAGATACTATTTCATAACAAAACACTAGGTATAACACTTTAAACTGTACAATACTTAGACGCGACCCCAAGACACCAGCAAACTGATATTTTTTAAGATACTATTTCATAACAAAACACTAGAGCTAACACTTTAAACTGTACAATACTTAAACGCGAACCTAAGACACCAGCAAACTCATATTCAAGATACTATTTCATAACAAAACACTAAATGTAACACATAAAACTGTACAATACTTCTACGCGACCCCAAGACACCAGCAAACTCATATTCAAGATACTATTTCATTACAAAACACTAGGGCTCACACTTTAATCTGTACCATACTTCAACACGACCCCAAGAAACCAGCAAACTCATATTATTCAGGATACTATTTCATAACAAAACACTAGAGCTAACACTTTAAACTCTACAATACTTCCACGCGACCCCAAGACACCAGCAAACTCATATTATTCAAGACACTATTTCATAACAAAACACAAGGGCTCACACTTTAAACTGTACAATACTTCCACGCGACCCAAAGACACCAACAAACTAATATTCAAGATACTTTTTCATAACAAAACAATAGGGTTATCACTTTAAACTAAACAATACTTTAATGCGACCCCAAGACACCATCAAACTCATATTCAAGATGCTATTTTATAACAAAACACTAGGGCTAACACTTTAAACTGTACAATACTTCAACACGAACTTAAGACGCCAGCAAACTCATATTAAAGATACCTTTTATAACAAAACACTAGGGCTAGACACTTTACACTGTACAATACTTCCACGCGACACCAATAAACTCATATTTAGAGTACTTATTTACAACAAAACGCTAGGGTTAGATTAATAAACTGTACAATAATTTCACGCGAAACCATGACACCTCAATAATCTTTTATTATAGATAAAGATATTACTTGAAAAAATTACAAAGTACAGCACGCGGGCAATATCTTGACGCGACTTAGTGGTATTCGGCCCTTTTCAATGTCGGCAAGAAGAGTAGAAAATTATAAAATTATAAATACTCTTAATAAGATTATAGGCAGCAAGCAAACTGCAATTGGTCATCTATTCAAAAAAAAAAAAACATTGTAAGAAATAAAAGAGAAATGTAAGCATACAGAATTACCATCTTCCTCATGATTTTAGCATTTGACCATCACAAAGGAGATATAAGACACCGATCGCAAAAAGAAATAGACACTTTACATTGTTTATCAAATGTAACTTATTGCTGTATATTTCACGTGCAATGTTTAAGAAACACTGGGGTATATATTTATATGTTGTGTGCTGTCGTATAAATCTTTTGTTCTAATTATGTATTCTTTTTTTATTTTTTTAATGCACAATTGTAAAACTAAACTATTCACCTATAATAAGATATATGAATATTAGTATTATTATTAAATGTAACATATACCAGATGATGCAGGTGTTAGTTAAAATGCGGACAATGGAAAAGAAAAAGTGGAGTTGAAATATTTTTGTTGCTATTGCTTAATATTGAATCAAAACATTGAACCCTTGTTCTTTGGCTGAAAAACAAAACATTAACTAAATTATGAATGTAGTTTTTATTGTCATTTGATATAAGTATGTTCTCTTCCAAGCACTGACATAATGTAAAAGCTTAGATAAGATCATTCACCTTCCACGGGGGAGACCTATGTTGATTCGATTACCTTTCAGTTCAACAAATATCGGCATATGGTCATCCTCCTTACGTGATAATATACCCTAACCAGCACAGCTTTTGAATGATAAGCAGTCTCTCTACATTGTCCATTCCGTAATTTCTAATTACATCGTTATTTGTAGAGAGGTCTTGCCAACGTATGCTACATATCTATTTTTATGTGTATGCAGAGCAAATTATTCCGCAAGAGAGCTATATTTTTGTTGCGGATGATCGTGCCCTACTTACACACACTAAACGTTAGCTCTAGCTCGCCGTTAAATACCATTGCGTACCCGACCGTCTCCTTTGGCTGCACACAAAACAAAAACAAACCAAAAAAAACAACCTTGGAAATACAGACTCCATGTTTAGGAAGTCGTCCAATCTACTTAGCCCCAATGATTACCTTGAATGGACAACCCCTGAACGAGGAAGTCCAATTCTTATATTTTTGAGGCAAGGTATTCACTGACGTATAACAATTATCAAGAGCGAGAGGGTGGCAGAAAACAATAAATAAAAATATATAAACCTCAATCTTAGCCACAACTGCAACATCATTAGACAAGAAAGGAGAACCATTATTGGGTGTAAAATAACATTTTTCTCCTTTTAATGATCGTCTAAATTTTAAATCTGTTGAATTCCATTGGAAGTAAGAACCACTGGCATGGAATTCAGAAACACATCCATTCAAATAACTAATACATGATATATTTGCGATCTTACCTGCGCTTGAACAAGAGAATACTTTGTTTTCTGTGGCATTCATGACAAAATACACATCCACAGAATAAGTTGAAGAAATAAGGGGTGAGCATTGAAGTGTTATAATTTGCATTTCTTCCACAAATATCGGAAGTGTGTCTAAAAAAAAAGAAGATAATTATATATAGTGGAATAAAAAAAAATGATTATTGTGATTTTTTTTTTTAAAGAAAAATTGTTGCTAAGTTAAATGTCTATAAAAATAGTCTGTATATGATTACAAAATTATCATTTCAGATTGTGGTCGAGGATGCATAAAAGTGATACGAATTGTCTTAAATATGTTTAAAAAAATGAGATGCTGTCTAATACAGTTGAGTGATGTTAAGAAGCTATGTGTTCGTTTTCTAGAAATTATTAGACTTAAAGAGCAATGATGACGAATCAAATAAAACACAAGGCGGCTACACTTTTTAAATACTAATAGGAAAGTAAATAAATGAATGAGAGGAACAGTTTGCATGCTGACATCATTAAAGCTAAAATAATGATGTTTAATATATTTCTAGAGAACATTGAACGTTAATTTCAACTTCTAACTAGTAAGCAAACTGACATCAAGAATGAAATATGTCAAAATATTAACTTGATAAACTTACCACCAAACATTTCTTAGATGTATTTGTTATTATTATTGGTTTATTTTAATCTTTGCAACATCTAACAAAATATACCCTAAAATAAATATTTATTAACATTATTGTAATTCTAAACTGCAAAATAACTATTTTAAATAATAATAGTAACCCCGTAGATGGAATCTAACACTGGTGGAACTTTGCATCGAGAAAAAGCGATCTGCACACCTCGCTCACAAGACAAAGCCTAGTCCTAGATCTGTACAAGCCTTCAAAACTGCTAATAAAGAGTCAAAACAATTGGCTAGACAATGTGCAAACAACTTTTGAACAAACACCTACAACAGAATTCAAGAAAGTCTCTACTTAGAAAATAGTAAAGCTCTGTTTGATGGCATAAAGGCGGCCCTATTGTGGCTGACTTAGTCCCTGGTGGACAAACTATCTGCTGCTTGCCAGAAGTTCGGCTTATTATTATTAGTCAAAGCAAGACTAAGATACTAGTTCAGAACACAAATACTGCACCTCACGTAACCATTAATGGCCAACAATTAGAAACTGTTGACCATTTTTGCTATCTTGATTTCATCATACCCAAAGATGATTTACTGTATAAAGACTTTAACAGTAGAATAGCCAAAGAAATGGGTAGCATATCACGGTTGCAGGAAAGGGTGTGGGACAACATCTTGCTGACTATCAATATTAAAGCCTTAGTCTACCGGACCTGTGTGATGAGCACTTAGCTATACGGAAGTGAAACATGGTCAACCTACTCATGACAGGAAAAAAAGCTGAATGTCTTCCACCTCCTAAAGCGAATCTTTAAAATAAGATGGCAAGATAAAATAACCAACGAGGTGCTATGAAATGCAGGTGTCAAGTCATTCGCGGGGTTTTTTGTTATTCATAAAAATACATCACTTCCAGACGAATTTAAGACATATATTAAATTATAAAAATTAAAGAACATATTTGTGCATTTGATACAAATATACATATAATTTTGTCTATTGTCTTATTTGTGTATTGTCTGATATATAATCTACAAGCAGTACGCTTATGATTCAAGATAGATTCCAAATAGTCTCATAAAGATGACATTTTAATGCTTCTGTGAAAGCGCGACTCTAGTGTCTTCTACCTTTTAGCATTTCTTCTGAATATTTACGTGAGACAACACGTCATCAACAAGACAGCCTCGTCAAACACTTACAAGGATCAAACCTACTATACTCTTAATGCTCAGAAAGTTTGTCACACTAGTGAATGACATTCTGCCAAGGGAGGCGAGACGTCCTGGCAGCAAGGTTGGGGAGAGGACGAAGCCGGTCAATGTTCTTTTGAGGACAATACAATGTAAATGTTTGATTAAACCAAGTAAAATAACATTGTTTCAAAAATTAAAATATTTCAATTAAAACACGTTCTTTCTTTTTTACATTAGATTGAAATAATCAAGTATTCATCATTTATAAGAGTATACACAAAAAAATTACTATAGGTAACATTTCAATATGTATTGTAATCGTTACATATATTCACATAGAATATCCTACATGTTTCGGATGTTCCTTCAAAACTAAAAATAGTTTACTTCCTAGTCCACACCTCCCGCAAGACGACGGAGATGGAAGCGGGAAGGGTTTGAACCCGGCACCATCGATAAATTCAAACGACAGTCCAGCGCGCGTACCGCACTACCAGATCTCAGGCAAAACATAACAAAATAAGTGTAGGATATCTAGTTATACCTTTACCCTTTATTTTCAAAAATAAAATAAACATTTGTTTAAAACATACCTATTTTATTACTTTGAAATAAAACAAAAGCTAATGCCAATATTGTTATCATTGTGTTGTTTTAGATCTGAAAAAAAAAAGAAAGCAATACAATATCAGTTTATATAAGCTATTATATGTGTAATACATTAATAATAGTTCAATTAAAAACTAAACTACAGGGCTACATCTCAAATAAATGTGTTCTGCTGGAGTTCGGTGTGGACAGTATAGAGCACTAATTACCTATCTAAAGCTACGCTTGTCTGGAACCTATACCGCATGGAAGACGATCACATGCCAATGGTGAACTTTACTGACGAGCTAAACGTAGGACAGTGTAACACGTGTCCCCTCCAGCCCGTCTTCATTATAAAGATCAACTCAGGGGCCATTTCACATTCACTGGCATATTGAACTGTACCTGACAGTAGATGGCCTGTGACAGAGACGGTGGAAGAGCTCTCTGCAGGATACACATTTGAGATCCAAAGGTAAGCAATTAGTGAAGACAGGTACAGAAGATTGAAAGAAACACAGCCAACGGACAACGGCTTTATCTGCACGAGATGCGGAAGAATATAGTTTAGGGGACACAAAAAAAACTTTCTATTCAAATCGACTTCTACATGGACATTTAGAACTTACAGAAGATATAAACAATTCTAAGAAACCGATGTCGCTTCCCGATCGCACAATGTCGTCGTTAGGACTACAAAAATATTTCTAAAATATTCAACTGGTATAGTCTCTGGGTACTAATGTTTATAATATAAACTCCCGTTGCCATGGTCAAAGACTCAATATTGTTTATTTTCACATGACTTTCTCCCATTTCTTTCCTACGCATAACTTGGACGAATATCTCTTTTCTTACTTCCCTCACCCCTTACCGATTCTCCGCCTTAACAAAGAGTCGTATTTAAATTCTAGTACTGTTCTTTTTCTTTTCATTATTTCGAAATATTTAAAAGGCTCTTTGAAAGATTTTTTAGCCTGGGCATTTTTTTTTTAACTTTTTGCACACTGCTTATCATAACGATCACATAATACATTGGCCGTACCCTCTCATCTTTTGAAACTTTCAATAAAACGTTTCACATCTTTTCGTTTACTGTATTCTAGTAACGGCCCGTTTTAAAACGCCTTCCCAAACACATTCACTACTGTTTTCTCCCCCACACTTTTTCGGTCCGCACCAGCCCCCCATTAAAAGCTTAAATTTTATAAGATTTTACAACTTCTTGACAAGACTCACTTTATAACGCTACCCCTTCCAATCATATTATTATTTTACACGGAAATTCAATTACCGGTATGCTTATCCAATCAATGTCCATGCTACGCCTTCAGAAATAGTCCTAAGTGCAATCTAGTTAATCTCTGAGTATTTATCAACTATTCAGCTCTCTATCAAAATATTTCAAAGGCTATCTGATGCTTCTCATTATAAGCCGTTTTTACAAAGTTTATTCAACTCACGTTGTCTGTCTAGTAAAAAGTTTTTTTACGTTACTTCACACACCCAATCACTGATCAGGCTGAAATTTTGTACAAATATTTATTTAACCCAACAAAATAAAAATAAATTTATAATGTAACCATTTAGTTAAGTAACTATTTGTAATTAATTATTTTCTTTGATGTCTTGAATAACTGAAAGCAAATTTGTACTTAATTTATAAATTAGTATAATCTGATTTAAGTCCAATTTATAGTTTGTAGAGATACATATTTGTAACTAACTACAGAAAACTAATAATCCTTCTATTTTATTAAGCATGTCCCTGGCACAGTGGTTAGTGCACTAGTTCGAGTAGACTGAGGAAACTTTAGATATCGAGTTCAAATTTAGGTCACTTACTTTTTTTATTTTATAAATGCATTTAAAAAGCGAAGTAAAATACCCCATTCTTACCTCCCCTACTGCTTACCAACTGGTCCAGACAAATGTAGGACTATAAAATATTAAGAAAGCTAAAACAAGAAATCGCGCTTAAAAAAAAAGGTAAAAAAATATTTGCAATCCCACAAATTTGTTATTGTTAGTCTAGATCTATTACTAATTTAATCACACAACTGACCCAAACTAATTGATGCAACTAGGCGTGATATAAGCTTTGTTTGTTTTATTTTTCAAAGTATTTTTTTTATTAATATTGCAGCTTGCGCATCGAATACTTACATAATATTTTGGCAGAACAAGGTTATAAAGGTTAAATTTAACTAGGCCATTATAAAACTATCAGTTATTTTTAAAATACCACAAAAGTACATTGACTACAAAAAAAAAAGCCCTTACCACTGAAAGTCTGGTAATGATTTAGAAATAAGTAGTTGAAAGATCACTCTGCTAAATGATATATTGTGTGCAGAGTATTGTATAACTAATTCTGTAGTTTTACACAAACACAATGCTATTATCAAAATGAATTAAGATTAAAGTACACACAGTATTATATATACATTAATCGCTGCACATAGCAATATAGCCTGCTATTTAATAACAAAAGATTTGTACCGGAGGAATCTCGGAAAATATTCCTCTGAAATTTATGAGATAAAAACTCAATGAATTACTGACGTTTGAGGAAGTTGAAACTGCTATTCATAAAAACAATGTGTTCACTCATCTGTCAAGAACTGTCGCGTAAAAAAAAAACGCCTACTGCTCTTTTCTTTAATCTTAGCATTCAAAAAAGGGACTTTATTATTATTACTATTATATAAATAAACTTATTCTCTGGCTCTGCTTGGGTCGAGGTTCGTTAGAGGGAAACACGTTTCATTGTAGTCACCTTATCAAGGTGATGTGGCAGGTCTGCAGCAGTAGGACCTACTGACCTCTGAATCTTTTTATACATGTTTAGTCGCTTAATTTCCAAGCTTATGTATTTTTTTTTCTTTATTTTTTTTTTTCTTTCTTTTTTTTTTCATTCAATTTTTCTCTTTATACTGTGAGATAGTGGTACTTACGCTACTGCGATGACAGTGATAATTGCGGATTTCGCTGTTTTTAGTCAATAAACGTCTTGTCAGTCAAAATAGGTCTAAACCAGTATAGTAGGTGGCGCTCAGTGGCTGCGTGGTTAAGCGCTTGGCTTCCGAACCTGAGTTACTTGATTCGAATCTTGGTGAAGACAGGGATTTTGAATTTCGGGATTTTTAGCACGCCCCTGAGTCGACCCAATTAAAGGCGGTTGGTCGTTGTGCTAGCCATATGGCACCATAATCAACCGTTCCTTATAGAAACATATGTCTTTACATAGTATATTAGGTAATTTGGTTGTAATTTAATGCCAATAAGAGTCAAGTGTACTTTACAGCCCATCTACCTCTCAGTGCAGCACTGTTTTATTGATATCTTCATCTATATTACGTTTAAGAGACATGCATTTTTTTAGTAGTACTAGTAAAACAATTGTCTGTGACTTGTCTATTCACTACAGGTAGAATCACATATATATAGGTCTGTGGGTAGAAAACAATATCAATCTTACTTCAGGACACACATTAGACATAAGTTCTTTAATGTGTTTAAACAGTTATTTCTAACTTACTTTTAGGAGAGACTTTCTTTTTGTTCACATCTTCGCAGTTTTGTATTACATCGTGAATATTGATTTGGCAATTAGTACTTTGTGCGTTTCTTACATTTCTGGTTAATTTCTGAAAGAATGTTTCAGTGACCTGTGTTGTGTCTGGAGATTTAGTCTTCCCACTCTTGGGAAAGGATTGACTTTCGGACACGTGATATAAAAGTAAATAAATGCAGGAAATAAATGTAAAATTTCTTGATTTTTTTGTAGTTTGGTTTAACAAATATTTAGTGCTTAGTGATAAAAATACAGCTTTGACAATTCATAAATATAACATTTTCATAGCAACACTTACAAGATCTATATAATACTATTAATAGAAATAATAATACTTTATAATATTGTTCTTTGTTCAAATAAAGTTATCAAAAATATAAATATTGTTAAATTATTTGTTGTTGTTTTTTTGTTGTAAATTAATTTTTTTTTTTTTTTTAAAATGTAAGATAACTTATTGTATGCAAAAAATAATGTACATTTTAAAAAGTATAATTTGATGGGCAGTGTTATTTAAAACCACAGTGTCTCTGGCTAGTAAATAAAAAACAACAACATTGGACACTTAACTAAAGTGAAAGCCATCATTTAGTGACCAAAAATGAGAGACTGGCCATTCACCAACCCATTTGTTCAAAGGGAATCCTTCCTATTCCTCCAATCTATTATTTAGGTGTTGTGGAATATGTCCGCCGATTGGACAGTTTGTACTTTCCAATGGAGATGATGGGCCTGTCTCTCCTAGGATAAAAGTCTTCTGGCTAAAATGCAATAAATAAATGTTGATATTGCATAGACACATGGACAGGCATAAGCAAGAACCAAAGCTTTATGATTTTGTGAAAGAAACAATATTTAATAGAAGGTGATAAATAGATATACAATCAATGAGTTTGGGGGGATGTACAAATAGTTTAAGGATAGTTTTATCTCTGGGATGTTGCTCAAGTGCTCGTATATGGTTTGCTTATCTCGGCTGTCCACCACTTATATCTTTGTCCAAGGTTCTCCTTCAGAGGTGAAATGAGTTGGGTTCCTCTCAGCTGGTAGTTAGTCGCTTGACATCATGCAGGTAAGCAGGTTCTATTGTGATGAGGATGAGGATGCCACGTGGTGGGCTTACTCCTTTGGTAGGTACAGACCGGTCCTGGGACTTTAGTCTGGAGCTGCTGTGAGTTCCCTTCGGGCAACAAAGCACACCAGCCCTGGTGTAGGAGGCTATTAGATGAGATGTGAAAGGAGCCTGAATTATTAAATCATACTGGCTGGTTGGCGAGGAGCACATCCTTGACAGGAGCGTTTCCCTCAGACCAACTAAGACACATGCTAACAACATTTTACTAAATCTAATAATAACTGTTATATGGGAGCACAATACAAATAAATTTATAAATCTACAAGGCAGGGGCGTAAATAAGGAAGGAAACAGTGGGGACAACATTACAGGGATGTGGCTCCTTTGACCTTATCGACCGACAGGTAAACGAGCCCACAGTCGCTCATGAAGAGTGGACCGTGATGAAAAGGGTTAGAATAGGGCACATAGCCAATGCAGGCCGACTGGCCAAAGATGATGGGGGTAGACACACGAGGCTAACTCTCAGGTCTGAGGGTGCATGTTAAAGTTCAGTACTTGCATTGCTGTCACGTCAGTTTTAGAACCCCTGTAATATTTTGTGACTAGTAATCACTGAACCATTCCGTGCACGATTCGCACGAGATTTTGTTTTTGGGCGGAAGTTGACCACGAGGTGGACAGTCAGTTGATTTATAGACTCTGGTAAGAGAGGAGTGTTTTGGATATTAAATGTACAAGTAGAGTGTCATTGAATTGATTTGTATTCAGGACTAATTTTCTTGGATGTATTTTGTGATGGCTGAAGTCGCCAATATATTATGATTCATTATTTTATGTAATAAAAACCATGTCTGCTACAAGTGAGTCCATTAATTATTATAAGTATTGTGGTCAAAGAGTTCAGTATATTAGTGTTCTCACGCACTGGCAAATCTAGTGCGTGTGTGAAAGTACTTAGTTATCAGTAAAGAGCATTGTAGAGATATCTACAACACACGACATTCGCGTCATCACGCCTATAACAAAACCAGGCTGTAACATATGGTGGCCAGTATGTCTTAAATGACAGAACGAACCTACACTCTTTAACAAGTAAATCGTCGATCGTCTACATATAATCTGGCGTAGAAGTACAAAGGACTATTTTTTTTCCAGTATGGCGGCAAAAACAATTGAACTGAACTTAGAAGCCTAACAAACGTTTCTGCAACAACAAGAAATTAACTCAGGTGCCCTGGCTCAAGCAGGATCTCAAATCGATTCCTAGATCTAATTACGTTACCATAGATCTAAAATATAACCAACTAGACTCATAATACAATATCAAGTTGAAGGTAACTTAGCTAGAAACTTCAGCTTACAGACTCATTTTGAACCAAGATTTGATGCAGATTGATGATAAACACTAGGCTCATGCATCTTAACTTTTAGAGATCTACTACTTCAACATCATCATAAACATAATAGTCCATTTAATTAATGTGTATGACACTGAATACAGTTATGCCTGATGAGTCGCAATCTGGGTGAAAAATTACTGTAGCAATCTCAGAATCTGTCTGTGCTACAACCTGATGAGCCGCAATCTGGGTGAAAATTACTGAAGAAAATCCGAAGCAACCTATCTGTACTAATCAAGTCCGACGTCATTCAAGTCGACTAGTCATCGTGGTATACGTCATTTGAGACTCACCTAATTATTTGTTCGCTGTTCCAGTAACAAATAGTGGTACACTTGGGCACGTGATACCACCATATCGTCTTAACTGACTCCTATCAACATCTTCTGTGAAGAACTCTTCCTAACTTATACTGCTATTTGAGTCAGTCATTCACTGTTGGATTATCTTCTAGAAGCTCAAGCACTTTGAAGTATATATATACTATTTCTCATTCTAGTCATTGTTGCCCATATGATTTGTACTAAGCCTTTATTGGATTAGTAGTTACCAGTGTAATTAATTCTGTTTGGATTATTGAGCTCACTATTGGATATATTACCTTACTTATTTCAATGATTTATTCCATGATTGGAGTATCACTGGACAATGGATCTACACTAAGAGGATTGAACTTATCTACATCAGACTACACTAGAAAGCCCCTGTAAGTTTGAATAATAACTGTATGTACTAGTTATACATTGACATAATTTAAAAGTATCCAATAAATTGATGTTGACTATTGAAGATAGTCACTAGTGAGTAACCATTTACATTTTTCATTTTTCTAAGTATTTGTAAGGGTGGCTGGAGAGGGACTATTTTATGATCTATCACAATAATAGGATCTATTAGGGAATATCCTATCTGTTCTTTTACCTTCAATAAGACCCAACGCGTTTGAGGTCATCCTTGTTGGTAGGGAGGTACTAGATCATATTGGGAAATATTTATTAGCTGTTTTAGTCTTGTTTGTGTATTTTGTCAGAGTATTCTGTTTGTATTTATATTGTTGTTTGTGTAAATCTTTGTATCTACATATCTGTAATTCTCCTGTCCTATTTCTTCTTTTTATTGATTTCTTTTTATAGCAGACTGTGTCGTCATTCATATTGTTTCTGTGTTTGTTTTTTTATACATTGTACATATATTTTTGCTTCTTTTTAATTTAAATTTTTTTTCTATTATAACTGGCATAAACAATAGCCATACATGCTTCATATTGAGAAATATTTGAGCTATTGCATTTGTGAATATAATTGATTTGATACATATAATTATTTGAATATATGACTATTAAAAAAGTTCATTGATCTTAAAAATTTTTTTTTGTAAAAATATATTGCATCATAACACACATTCTCCCAGTGTAATATTTGTAACACATCTCATTTTTTTTGGCAATCATATACTTTGATTAATTTACTTCATTAACTTCTCATTAATTATAAATTAATACATTAACAAATAACCATGGCATCATATGATAAAATTCTAGAACTTGTAAAGGTGATGGAACTAGAAGGGGAGGAAAAAAAGGAGTTTATCAAAAAAGAATTAGAAAAGGCTGAAAAGAAAGAAAGGGAGGAAAAAGATAGAATAGAAAAGAAAGAAAGGGAGGAAAAAGATAGAATAGAAAAGAAAGAAAGGGAGGAAAAAGATAGAATAGAAAAGAAAGAAAGGGAGGAAAGGGAAGAAAAGAAACAAATTAGAGATAGGGAAGAAAGAGCTGTGGAAAGAGCTCATCAAAAAGAACTAAAAGAACTAGAGACTAAGCAAAAAGAATTAGAGGCAAAACAAAAAGAAAGTCAGGACAAAGTAGAGTTAGCTAAATTAGAAGCAGCCAAAATTAATCCCAACATTATTACCCAGCAAACTACTAACAAACCATTCATCTCTAAATTTCATAAATTTAATATCAAGGAGGAGACATTAGAACATTACCTAGTTCAGTTTGAACATATTTCCTCCACTTACAACTTAAACAATGAGGATATGGCAAAACATCTGCTGGCTAATTTATCTGGAGAACCCCTAAACCTAATAAGCACACTTACAACTAAACAAAAAAAAGACTACCTTGCTGTTAAAACTAGACTTTTGGAACATTTTGGAAAAAGTGAAGACTATTATAGAAAACTCTTTAAAAAAATTAAACTAAATAAAGATGGAGACTTCAATAGAATTATATTTGACATGAAAGCAAATATGCTTAAGTGGTTAGAACTAGCTAAATGTGACATTAAAGATCCAATTCAAATTTTAGACATGATCCTAATTGACAATGTACTATCCAATGTAACAGATTTAGTGTTCACTTTTCTTAGAGAAAATAAAATAAAAACAGAAACTGATCTCATTACTAATCTTAACCTTTTTAAAGATAGCCATCCTGGTCATACCATGGATAAAAGAGACCTACATCAACTAGCCGCAACAGTCAGTACATCAAACAGTAATACTAATGATAGATTTAAATTCTCTAACTCTAAAATTTGCTTTAATTGTGGCAAGAAGGGCCATGTTAAAAGCCAATGCAGACAAACTAATACTAGCAACTTTAGATATAGAAGTTACACTAATTACCATAACCCTAGCAACTACAATAAAAATTATTACAACAATCCTAGTAACAATAATAACCAATATACAAACTACAGATCAAACCAGAGTGCAAGCCCTAGAGAAAGAAGAAGCCTTAGAAATAACTTCTATTACAATAATTATAATACTAACAGACAATCAAGGAGGGACACATACAACCATCAGTCTAATTACAATACTAACTATCAAAACAGAAACAGAAATAGAGGCAATAACAATAACAACAATGTTCAAAGAGAAGAGAATGTTGCTTACTTACAAGCAGACATGTCTAAAATAAATGTATTTCCATCCTATGTAAATTCAGTAGAGATTAAAGCAATGAGAGATTCAGGTGCAACAACATCAATAGTAAGATCCAATCTAGTCAAACCAGAACAATATTTAAAAGAAACTGTTAAGGTAATCTATGCCAATGTACAAAAATTTGACATATGTAAAACTGCCAAGGTCTGGATTGAATCTCCCTGGATTACAGGCGAGATAAAAGTAGTTGTAATGGATACCCCTGCCCAAGACCTCATAATAGGGAACTCACATGGTGTTAAAGATTTAACAATAAATCAACTAGATTCATGGATAAAAAATAGACAAAAAAATTGGTATCTACATCAACATAAAATAGCAGCTGTACAAACTAGATCACACAAAAAAATAGTGCCAGAGATTGAATTGCCAAATATTCTATTTAATGAGTTAGGAACCACCAGACAAGAACTAATCAAAATGCAAAACAGTGACCCTATAGTACAAGATTTGTTAAGCAAAGACTATAACAAAATAAATTTTAACAACCATCATATCTTAGTCAACAACCTAGCCATAAGATGTAATAAAAGCAAAGATAGCACAAGAATTCAAATAATAATTCCACAAAACCTAACACCCGAAATACTTAAAATGGCCCATGATGATCCAACAGCAGGCCACTTTGGCAAAAAGAAAACATATGCCAAAATTTCAGAAAAATTCTTTTGGCCCAAGATGAAGACTCAAATAAAAAACTATATAGATTCTTGTCCAGAATGTACTAAACAAAAAGTCATACTTAAGGCACCTCTACAAAAGTCAGATAAAGCCCATTGCTTCTGGGATAAAATAGCCATTGATATTATGGGCCCATTAAATACAAGTACCAAGGGAAATAAATATATATTGGGAATCATAGATATAGCAACCAGATGGGCAGAAGCTTTTCCTCTTAGGGATATTAGGGCAGAAGATATATGCACCTCACTAAGAACAATATTCCTAAAGTTTGGATTCCCAAATAAAATACTATCAGATAATGCATCCAACTTTAAATCAAATTTAAATAAAGCCTTCGCAGAAATGACCAACATCAAACTAGTACACAGTACAATTTATTCGCCACAATCTAATGGTGTGATTGAAAGATGGAACAAGACAATGAAAGAAATAATATATAAATTAGAAACAGAAGCAATGAATACTTGGGATCAGACTTTAAACTATGCTATTTTTGCTTACAACACTACTACTCATGAAACAACAAAATTCAGTCCATATGAATTAGTTTTTGATAGGAAACCTAAAGGTCCACTAGAACTATGGGCTGATAATATGTTAGACCTAGAGAACTATGAAGAATTCCATCCATGGATAACACAAACAAAACAAAATTTAAGGCAGGGAATAAAGTTAGCTGATATAAACATGGATAAAAATTTAAACAGACATAGAGACATAAAAAACAAGAACAGAAAATTAAGAACATTAAACATAGGAGACCAAGTATATGTCAAGATAGAAAATAAGTACAGTAAAAATAAAAATGAAGGTCCATATAAGATAGTAGGCAAAATAAACAACAAAGTGTACAAAGTAGACAAAAATGGAAAAGAATGTAAACTAAGCATAGACAAACTAGTAAAATTTCCTAAAAGAAAATTGGAAGGGATAGAAGTAATTGATAGGGAAACAGATTCAATAGGAACTATACAAGAATATGCTGCTAACACTATAACTATTCATACTAACAACCAAGACTCATGTAATGATAGGACCAATATAGATAACTTGATAGAGAAATACAGTGATGTCATTACATTGAAACTAGGCTGCACTGATCTAATTCAGCATTCAATACACTTAAATAAGACATTACCATCTAAAACAAAGGCATATAATATCCCAAAGGCCTATGAGGAATTAGTAAAGGTAGAACTGAAGAAATTACTAAGTGAAAACAAGATTAAAAATTAGAAGTATGCTCTTATGCATCACCTATGGTAATTGTTAAGAAAAAAGATAATAATGTAAGAATCTGTTGTGACTATAGAGAACTAAACAATTGTACTATTATAGATCCTGAACCTTTACCTGATACAGACACTATAATTAATATGCTAAGTAGAGCCTCACTGTTTACCACCATGGATCTAAATAGAGGATTGTGGCAAATAAAAATGGAAGAAATGTCTAAACAATATACAGCTTTCAAATGTATTTTACCTGGGTTTGAAGGGATATATGTATGGAATGTCATGCCATTTGGGTTAGTTAACAGCACAGCCACTTTCCAAAAATGTATTAGTAAACTATTATCAGGAATAGACAATGTAATTTCATCTAGAAACACTTGAACAAATATTTGCTCGTCTAAAACAACATAAGATGACAATTGCTCCCAATAATTAAATCTTGTAAAGGATGAAATTCAATTTTTAGGCTACAACATTGCTAATAACAGAATAACTCCTACCAAAGCAAACATAACTAAAATAAAAAACATTAAGGAACCTAAAACAAAAAAGGATGTCAGAGCACTATTAGGCTTGTGCAACTTTTATAGAAAATTCATACCAAACTATGCCCAACTAATTCAGCCCTTAGTAGAGTTTACTAAGAAGAAACATTCAAATATAATAAACTTAGATGATAGCAGCAGAGAAGCACTAACCAAACTAAAGGATAAGTTTAATGAGAAACTAGAATTAGGAAGTATTGATCCTATTTCACAACTCCTACTGTACACTGATGCATCTAATAATGGTATAGGAGCATGCCTACTGCAACAGAAAGAGTCATATCTAAAACCTATAGTTCATATAAGTAGAACATTATCTAAAGCAGAAAGAAAATATTCAATAATAGAAAAAGAACTATTAGCTATAGTATGGAGCATAGTCAAACTGAAACACTATTTACTAGGAAGATTTTTTACAATTAAATGTGACCATAAACCATTGTTAGCACTTAAAAGAAAAGAACTAAAGAATAACAGAATAAATAGATGGTCACTAATTTTAGCTGATTACAAGTTTGACCTACAAAGTATACCTGGTCATGAAAATGTATTAGCTGATTTTTTGTCAAGACAGGTAGATCATGAAACAGATACCAATGAGGACAATGATATTGTACATATCAGTCAAAATATTTTAACTGAATAACTTCATAATACAATTAGAAACGACTTGACATTTTTCAATTAGGTCAAGCTGACATTTTTTTTCTAGTTATCATGTAACTAGGTCATGACATATTTTTGTTACACTTGTATCATTTTATTGGGTCATGATGACATTTTTCCTTTCATTGATGCTATTGTACTATCATTTTTTATTAACTGTACATTACATATTTACTTATCGCAATTTGAGAATAACATAGTATTAGTAAACATACACAGTAATGTAAACAAGTCTATTGTAAACTGTTGACCTAAAAAATTTTTTTGGAAACTCACAAATGTAAATATTGTTGATTTTTTTCCAAGTGGTACACACTTGAATGTTATCATTTTTTATGCTATTCTACTTTAAATACCACTTATGTGTGCTAGCAATAGCAATTATAGACAATGTCAGGGTAACCTTATATAATGGTGACAGAACTTAAAGTAATACTGAACACAAATATACTTGTATAGATGTATGTAAAAATTATTTTTTTTCAATAAATTCACTTAGTGTGTCAAATGATACACATTGGTTGTGTCATATCATAGAAATAATTTGATGTAAAATGACTTTAAAATTTTATTCTCTTATAATTGAGATGTCAATGTATATTAACAGGAGGATCACATAGCAATTAAACATGCTCATGCAAAGCATTTAAATATAATGTAACTTTACTTCAGGAGAATAAAGTCTTAACTTGCATTGATATTTTTTTCAATAACATACTTGTACAGTAGATGTAATCATAATAATGTATATTTTTCTAAGCAAACATTTTGAAAGTTGAACAATGCATTTGTTAATTAGTATATGGAACCATTCATAGTTAGAATGAATGACATAACATTAATATTTATGTATAATTGAGTAAGCAGTATTGAGATGATTAATTAGATCAGCTTCACATGATAGATTAAGCTAATATATATATATATATATATATATAGAACAATAATATCATATGTACTTTTGTAAAAATTTTTTTCAAAAATCTTTTCTAGGGGAAGGGGCGTATGTCACGTCAGTTTTAGAACCCCTGTAATATTTTGTGACTAGTAATCACTGAACCATTCCGTGCACGATTCGCACGAGATTTTGTTTTTGGGCGGAAGTTGACCACGAGGTGGACAGTCAGTTGATTTATAGACTCTGGTAAGAGAGGAGTGTTTTGGATATTAAATGTACAAGTAGAGTGTCATTGAATTGATTTGTATTCAGGACTAATTTTCTTGGATGTATTTTGTGATGGCTGAAGTCGCCAATATATTATGATTCATTATTTTATGTAATAAAAACCATGTCTGCTACAAGTGAGTCCATTTATTATTATAAGTATTGTGGTCAAAGAGTTCAGTATATTAGTGTTCTCACGCACTGGCAAATCTAGTGCGTGTGTGAAAATACTTAGTTATCAGTAAAGAGCATTGTAGAGATATCTACAACACACGACATTCGCGTCATCACGCCTATAACAAAACCAGGCTGTGACAATTGCAAAGCAAATATTAGCTATGTGTATATTTATATGTGTGTGTACATATACAAGTGTACATGCACAGGTAAGAAAATAATCTAGACGTTAGTAGATCTAGATGATCATGGACATGTATAAATACATGAATAAACTATAGAAACAACTTAAATGTAGGGTTGATGTCCACTGTTACATGAATAAACTATAGAAACAACTTAAATGTAGGGTTGATGTCCACTGTTCGAAGTATAGTTAACATTAACAAATAAATGAGAAATGCGTATTTATAAATGTAATAGTTAGATGCAAACGAGTGCTAACATGAAGAAATACTAAACAATAATAGTTAAGTTTTTCCAACACATGTTTATGTTATTGTTTTTTTTTTCAGGGTAAACCACATAAATAAATTAATGTTATATAGCATTTAAATTGTTCCTCTTGTTTGTTCACAAAGTAAATAATACACCATTTAATACACCATTTAAAATACACCCTAACCATAACTCACACACAAGCCAGCTTTAATGATGATTTAATCAAGAATTATTCTTTTTAAAAATTGGTTGTGAAAAACTGCTGGATTCAGGATTTGTACTTAAGCCCCATAGGTAGACATTTGATTGAGAGACAAACGATTTAACCACTAAGCCACACATCCATGTGAGATATGACAGAAAAATAAAAGAAGAGGTTGAATTTGAATAACTTGATAATGAACAGGGTATTGATAAGAAACTCTTACATTTATTTAAGATGTTATATAAATGTTTTATAAAGTCAGAGTTTATTATTAGAAATTTCTACAAATGAATTAAAATCATAAAATTAAAATATTATTTAATCTTGGTTAGGCCAATAATGAATTTGCATCCTCTGATTGGGATCCTAAACTCAAGAAAACATTAATAAATATCACTTAATTTAAAAGCTTTCAGGATAGAAGACTTAAAAGTAAAGTAGCAATTATACATAAAACCCTGAACCCAATAAAATACCCATAAAGACACAAAGATAAAAGTATATTCCTTGTTCCATATACTAAGACAACCAATGACTTGGCAGAATTTAAGTCATTGGTTAACATTCATGGCTAGATTGACCTAGGAACACACCTAGGACGTAATCATCTTTTTTGAAGTATTTTATAAGTTAAGAAAGGTGATGACAGTTACTAACATAGAAACAGATACCCTCACCCCCTTCCCCTCATGGGCAGACTAGCTATGTTGGCAACCGGGCCCATGGGGTCGCCAAAAGATCCTTTTTAAATGAAAATAAATACTGTTAACATGATTGGCATCCTTTTTCCTTTCATAAAACAGACTTAACAGTGCAATACTCTAAGCACATATTCTCATAATAATGGAATCTCCTAGATCTATATCCATATACCATGCTACTGGGTGCCATGATTTATAGATAACAATAGATGTACATCATATGGTCATCAAACTGTGAGCCAGTTGGTATAGTAATACCAGGACTCATTTAGACGCTACAAGTCCACCCCTGCCCGCTCCCTTTCCAAACTGGTCCAGATATGTTACAGCGCGTTGAGAAAGCTAAAATAATTGAGCTAAACAAAAACGAATGGTAATTGCACATATGTATTATTGTTAGTCTAGATCACATTTAATTACATGACTGATTCAAACTGATTGATACAATTACACTTAATAAAAGCTTTTTTTAAAAAGTACTTTTTATTGTTTAATTTCTTCAAAACTATATCATACTTACTAATCAAATAAATCACTGCTACATAATTTTTTTTTGCATAGCCCACAGTGTTCAAAGAAGCGCGCCATTGCATGAACCACTGTGCTATTAATCTGGGACGTAAAAAAAATTAACATCACTTCTACAAAAATTAGTTATTAGGCATAAATTTGGTGCATTTTGGAAATTTTATTTTAAATAGATTTTTTCAGCGAAACATTTATACTTATAGCAATGCTCCGATTAACAGTGGGGGGAGTACCTGAGAGAAGGTTCTCTAGCTGCCTTTACAAAGTAAAATAATAAGCAAAATTTAAAATTCTTAAAAAAAAAAAAACAAAGTTTATATTAAGTTTATCTATTAGTTTGGATGAGTCATGTAATTAAATTTGTAATAGATCTAGAGAAACAATAATAAATCTGTGTGATTAGCATTCTCACTACTGGTATGCTATTATCCTATCACTTGTCTGAACCAGTTAGAAAAGGGAAGGGGAAGAAAGAACGGCCTATTACGGTATTCCCTTTTTAAATGCAATTTGAAAAAAAAAAGGGAATGACTTGAATTTGAACCTGTGGGCTCAATCCGATGCCGAAACCACTATGCTAGCGAAGAGTCTATGATCATGTATGATTGTATAGTTATCTATTGTTTCTATTTCATGTTTGGGTTCTTCTATTTCATGTTTGGGTTCACAAAGCCTCAGACAAAAATCTATGAAGGGGACTAATTCAGCTTATACAACCAGTTCAGTCAAATACAATTTTTTCTCTTGTTGGAGATGCATAGTCACATAGAAACCCGGTATTATATCAAACATTGTCAAAATCCATCGGAGTTTCCATTTCATGATGAATTCACATTAAAAAGATATGCAAATTCTGTTTTTTTAAATATGAATTACTGTTATAAAACAGATTTTGCTACCTGGACATATAGAAGATGAATGCATCAGTAATTAATCCGGATCCTTGGATAACTTTCCCACTTCACCAATCCTGCCTCCTGACATTTTGTGTATATCATTCTGTTCATGAACTGACCCACAGGGTTTAGTCTGCAAAAATCTTTCTGAAATAGAAACAAATTAACTTCATTAACTATTATAATATTTCAAACTCAAATTAAATGATATCAAATATCTGGCAAAGAAGAATTAAGATGTTGTTATGTAACAATATAACTCAATCTATAAAGTTTATATAATCAACATAGTTGAAAATTGAAATATATATATATATATATATATATATATATATATAGGCCTATTCAAACACATTACAGAAGCAAGCACTAACACACCCAGTGCTCCAGTGCCCATCAAGTGCTCAGCATGGTTAAATCCTGGATTGTTTTCTTTGACATTTGCTACTGACTGCAACATAAAAAGGTATGGTATTCTTTAAACATTGTGGTAAACATTGCAAAGGTCAAATAGAAACAGTATACAAGGAATGAAAACAAAGCATGTGTTAAATTTTACAACTTTATACAAGAAAAATTAATTTCCTCCTTACATTGTTACAAGGGGAAGGTTTCCTAGTGATGAAGTGCTTTACTTCAGGGGTGGAATGGATGTCATATTCAGCCTTAGCATTATTGGATGGCTGCCTGGTTGTGCGGTTTGCACGCTGGACTGTCGTTCGGATTTATCGACAGTCGAGGGTTCAAACCCTGCCCGCTCCCATCCCCTGTCGTCCTGCGGGAGGTTTGGACTAGGAAGTAAACTATCTTCAACTCTGAAGGAACATCTGAAACATGTAAAACATTTCCAAACAAAACATTTCCAAAACATATCATATGATCTGCGAACCAGTCCACAAGTAACATGTGATAAGATGTGCATCTATTGGTACCTGACCTCACAATATATAAAGTTATATAATGCAATAAAAACCTGAGTATAAAAAAAAAATTGGAATTCTGTATTGATGTGTATTTCTATATGTTGGTTAGCTAACAGGCTATATAAAATCCTAATGTGTACCACAAAAATGTACAGTACACTCACAGCCTTTATTATTTTGATCTGAATACTTCATTACAGGCTTAGTAAAGGATACACTTTAAAATGGAGCAACTAAAAGTTCCTTCTACTGTATACAATAACTTATACCTCGTGAGCAATCTACTTGATGATAGATTATTTATGATTGTGATCAAATTAAATTCTAGTAAAGCATCTTAATCAACAGTCTTCGATATGAAAACTTGAAAGCATTCTTGTTTCAAGATGCTTTTTAGTTCAAGCACAGACAATTAGCTTCTTTAGAGGGGAATAAATCTAGAATTTTTTTTCACCCTTTTAAGTCTTAGTCTGTCTTAGATATAGATCTAATCTATATGACAAAATGGTTATAATTTAACAGGGCCGGTCCTAGAGATTGTGGGGCCCTATGAGAAACAGATAGCGCAGGGCCTATTCTGGGCTGTAATAAGGATAATAAGTGAAAATTAAGATTTTGTATAAGAAAATAAATTTGTTATTGCATTGTATTCATACTTTACTAAGTACAAAACCACTGTGAAATTAGCTTTAATTGCCATCTACAGCAGATGATAGTTTTTCAACAAAAAGCAGATAAACATTTAGATATGTCTTTAAGATTAACTATTGACTAGCAAAATATTGCTTTTCTTTTTAATGATAGATTTAAAACTATATTTGTATACCAGTGACTATTTAAGTAAATTAAGAATTTGAACTTCTGTTTTGGTTAAAATTCGCCTTATTATTACATTTTTATTAAATGAAAGCTGACAATGGAATTTTTTTTATTGCTTGTAGGATTGGTGTTTTCCATATCGAATGACAGTTTTCAGAAGATTTTAATAATTTCAGAAGATTTTCATGACTTTTTCGTATATTTCACAATTTCCTGAGAATTCCAGAAACCCTTTAATAATAAGTTAAAATGGTTTATTTTAATAATTTACACCTAGTATTTGTGCGGGGCCTATAGGGCCCAGTGCAGCCGCATAGGTGGCAGTGACCTAAGACCGGCCTTGTAATTTTAATAGACTACATTATAGTACATAACTGATGTACATTTAAGATGGTATTTCATAAATGAAAAGGATCAGGGGCGGACTGGGTATCAAAACCGGCCTAGTCATTACCATATAAACTGGCCCACAAATGGCATGCCATATATTTTCGGTGGGGGGGGGGGGGGGATTTTTTACCCCACTACGCAATTTATATAAATATATATATATTAGTGTGCGTGTATATGTAATTAATCTTCATTACATTCTGATCTTTCATTTTTTCAAATGTTTTTTCTACCCTAGAATACTCTCTTTCTTTAATTAGTGGGAAGACAATACATAAAGCTAAAGGGAGTCCTGGGGAGCGCAGTGAGCTCCCCCCCCTCTAGTGGGGTCCGGGGCAAAATATATAAAGTTTGATAACGCATCGAAAACTGGATGAATGCATTCGTAGGATTACATAATGTATTCTATTTATACATGTATGCAGTCTGAAAACTATAAACAATACAATACAATAGCAGCCTAATGAGTTTGAAGCTTTTTGGTATTACTTATAGATTACAGTCGTTTCTTCAAACATAAGATTGTTACGTCTTACACATTTCATGTGTCAACCTAGTCATGCATGTTGATCTGTCACTTAAAATATGCTAAATCATTGGTTTTCCCGGCTGACTCAGGCAGCCCATTCCATTAAAAGATAAGAGATTTAGATCTATATTTATTTTTAATTAAATAATTTTTTTTTGTAAGCCTTAAGTGTAGTATTTTTAGATCTATGTTATTAAAAATAAACAAAAAGAAACTTAATTTTTCTAGTCAAATCACAGAAAGTAGAGCTTTATACCCATTTTGAGCTGTGAATAAGTTGGGTGGTTTGCAAGTTCGCAGCCGTGTGTATATGTTAAAGTTATTTCTATTTAGTATTGTTAAAGAGCTAATTGTCTCTTTTTTGGTTAAAATTCATTGGAACCATTACAAGACGGGGGAGGGAAGGAGCAAAAAAAAAAGGGAGTGCCATCAAGGGCCCATGCCAACCAGCAAAATGATTAGGCCAAACACAGCCTTGAAACTCGAAACCTCAAAGACATCAAAGCAGTCCATGCCGCTAGTGCATAGCAGAAAGTATGGTCTAACGTTTTACAAATGATAATACGTACAGTGTATTGTGTATTTTTCTTGATATTCTTGTTGAATTTCAAACAAAATTAATTGTATAAATAATAAAAAAAACAAGAAAACGTGTTCGGGCCTTTGTGTCTGCTATCACTTTTTTAAAAAGTTGTCTGCATTGAATTTTTTTTCTTTAGTCGCGACCAGACCGGCCCATTTGGTACCAGCCCACTGGGCATTTGCCCGTTTGCCCATATAGCCAGTCCGCCCCTGAAAAGGATTGATAATGATAATAGACTTAATAGTTAAATAGTATCGGAGGCAAACAGCATAATATTAGTATTATAACTAGGCCTATAGTCTACTATTACTTTACTTTACTAAACTGATATTGAAACTAGCCTAGACTACACTAAATAACACTATTAACACTCAGAGAACTATTCTATAAAAATGTTTTACATGTTTCGGATGTTCCTTCAGAGTTGAAGATAATTACTTCCTAGTCCAAACCTCCCGCAGGACAACGGGGGATGGGAGCGGGCAGGGTTTGAACCCGGGACCATTGATAAATCTGAATGACAGTCCAGCGTGCAAACCGCACGACCAGGCAAGCAGTTATAGTAAAGTAGATCTATAACTTGTATAAGTAATACAAGTTAAATAATTAGTATAAATTTACTATAAAATATAAGTTAAGTGAAAGTCTAAGTATAAGTTAGTAATTATATTTTAATATTTTAGATCTAGTCTACTATTTAACTATTTAGTCTATTAAAAGTTATGACTATTATTTTACTATTGAATTACTATTATTAGTAACTATTCTAAATACTAAGAAGTTAAGAAGTATTACCAATTGCCATAGTCATATATTTAGATAAGATTAAAGATAGGTATAGGCATAGGCCGTATTATAGATCTAGATCTAGACAATTTCCTAAATTGATTGGCTTTTTATTCTCTACCATCTTTATTATAATTAACAAAAAGCAAGTAGATCTAGGACTTCGTTGGCACTTAAACAACGGTTTAAAAAGTGTCTAGAATGATATTTTATCATTATCAATAAGAGACATGGGCAGGCGTATTCTTTTAAAAGCTAAATAAATATCTAGCTAAATCTAAATGTATTTACAGGTAATATTGCGAAAATGAAATAATGTATAGTTTTGTATAGACTGAAATAAACACAAGAGGTAAGCTCTTCCATGTCAAAAGTTTAATTAAAAATCACGTGAAAATCCTGAGTTCTGTTCATCTAGGGCTAAAAAAGGCTCTGAGCAAGCACCATTTTATCAAGCTTAGCGCTAAAAATCTAGATCAATATTTCAGGTCTCGTCCTTGTTAATCTATTTAATTACTTTAAGATGACAAATCTGCACTGTTCTAAATGTACCGTTGTTCAATTCAATTAAGTACCCAGTCATAACTTCATTGTCAATGATTGTCATTCTGATTCATTCATTGGATGACACTGACAGTGATTTAATTATCATTATGATATCATACTTGAAGATTTGACCTAACGAATTCTAGACTTAGGTATACCTGGTATAGATATCTAGACTACACTGCATAGTATAATACTAGATCTATATAACTATATCTATCTATCTACCTTCAATTCTTGTAAACTATACTCAAGATTCTAAAATCCTTGCAGTTTGTTACATTTTGTAGAAGAAAAAGGTTTTCATAAAATAACCTAACAATAAACCATAGCATATATTATTAACACTGATTAACTCTTTGAGTGCGAATTTTTTTCACTGAAAAAATGGAGTTTTTTCAGGAAGAACCAAAATGAGAGAAAGGGTGGTGCTGCAAAAACGACTACAACTTTTTTATTTCTTAAAATATATTAATATATTTGATATCAATTTAAAGGGAAATGAATGTGTAAAACGCTGAAGTATTAGATAAATAAAAATTCAATAAAATATTTTTTTATATCCATTTGAAGTGTGTCAAAAAAATTTTTTTTCGAAAAAATTAAGTAAAAAATCCAACTTACCGAAAGGTTTATTCCCATGTTTATAAAGTAAATCCAATATAAAAGAATATTCACTTAACCACACATATATGTCACATACAAATAATAAAAAAACAACATTAGCATAAGTCTGGGTTGTTGTTTTTTCAGCTTCTTTGATGTTCACAAAAATGAAGAAAAAATTCTATTTACACAATATTTACACAAATCTCAAAACCAAATTGAAAATCAATGTCACTTTATACATATTTACAGTTTTTTTCATCAGCATGTTAAAAATGAACTTGTGTATGCCATTTCTTAAAACAATCTTTTGGATGCAGATGAGGTCTATCAGGACAATCACTACAAATGAAATGAGTGCGCGCTGGTTTTTTTGGTGTGCTGCACACTTTACACCGGTTTTCTTTATCAAAATAGTCAATTATATGCCTGCCTGCATCTAGCCTGGGGATAGGATTTTTCATAGGTCTTCCTACTACTGGCTTTCTTCTGTCTTTCTCTTCTGGAGGCATCACAGCAGCTGCTTCCATACATAGTGCATGGACAAGTTGAATTTTAAATTTTTTCAAACTGAGCATTTCTCTTTTTTCTCCATTTTTGCACATCAAATAGAGAACATGGGCATTTGAAATTGTTATTTCAACTATCCAGTGAAACAATTTTTTCCACCACTTTATGCTTTTTCTGTTGTATGTATCCACAACAGCAGGCTTCACTTTATTCTTTATTTCCCTGTTTTCAGCTTTTGCCATGGTAGACACAATAGCTACAGGCTTTTTAGCCTTTTTGTCTTGCCAGCTTACTACCAGTAGTTTTTCTTCAGCTGTCGCCCAATATCTAGACTCCTTGTGCCTCATTGTTAGTTTTTTAATTTCATCAGGAAATCCTTTGCGGGTGGTCTGTAATGTTCCAGTATAATATTGCTCTTCTGACAAGAGATAGTCCACTAGTTTTTTGGTCGTGTAAAAGCGATCAGCAAATACATGATAACCCCTGCCAATGACGCCAAGCAAAGTCCTAAAAATCTGTACTGCCTGCCCTCCGTCCTTGTCACTGTTTGGGTCAAATGAGGTGTTTTTCCCATAAGATGTCAGAAGATTGAGAACATATCTTGTACAGCTGTCAACAAGCTTAAAGCTTTTGATGTGATATTTATAAGGCTTTGAAGGATTAAATTGCTTGTACAGCCATCTGCCTTTGAACCCCACAATCATTTCGTCGATGGCCACATTTTGGAAAGATGTGTAAACCGTGTTGAAATTATCAATCAAGAGATTGATAAAAGGCTCTATTTTTCTTTTACCTTCAGCATCTGGTTCCCCGCAAAGTAACATTGAAGAAAATAAGGACAAGAACCTGTCCCTTTCAAACATTTCCGAGTAAAACGGAGTAAAAAAAATATCTTCAGTTGAGAAGTAATCCTGTATGCTTGGTTTTTTGTTCAAGCCCATAGCCATGGTGGTTGCCAAAAATTTAATCATCTCATACTTGGTTACAGGTTTCCAGTTTTGAAATCTTGACTTTCTCCTCAATGGGGTGTTTTGCTTCACTTTTTTTAGAGCATAGGCATTGATGTACTCTTATCACAATATCCATGATGGTACAGTAGAACGTCGTTTATCCGACTCAATTGGGACCGGACACCGTTCGGATACGCGATTGTTCGGATAACTGAAAACCGAAGCGATCCATGCAGTATATGCAACCGGACACTATACGAATATTGAAAATCATCACATGCGGGACACGTGCGTGAAGAACGAGCAAAATAGGTGACAAATGTTCGAAAACGTATTCATACAGTATATGTGCATTACAGTACATGTGGTTGATAAAAAAAAAAAAACTGGTCCGGATATTTGACGCTCCGGATAATAAACGTTCAGATAAACGACGTTCTACTGTACATGTGAAGAGGGAAGAGAAGCAGTCCAGAACAGAAGATGACTGGGATAAATAATTTTCATTTATCCCAGGCTCATTCTTGGGTGCAAAACTGAACTGGTTTTTGGTTTCAAAACCATCTCCAACCATTATCCAGTCAGAGATAGATCTATTTATAATAATATTATGATTATCATTTAGTTTTCTTTTTTTGCTTTTGCTACCAACAACTGGAAAACATGATAACAAAGAAGTGGGCGTTGCCGCAGCTGTTTCTTCTTCATCATCACTGCTTTCACTAGATCTAGGTCTAATGCCATTCTGATTCTCATAGTCACTGTCTGATGAATACGCATTATCACTATCATCTGAGGAAAAGTTATTAAACATTTCTAATGCTTGCTGAGCAGTGATTCGCCTAGATCTAGAATTAGTCTCAGGTCTAGAAAGTCCACTAGATTCACCTAAATCCATTTTAGAATCCACTCAAAACGAAAAACACAGTGTCACTAAAACAAAGATTTGAAAATAAAACGTGTACGTATGGCATCCAATCAACAATAAAAGGAAAGAACAATCACTCTCTCAACCGGAAAGAAATAAAGAAGTTAAAAAAACTAACTTTAAAACAAAGAAATATAATGAAACAAACACTATATACCAAGTTACTCCTGGAGAGTAACCCCACACTGAAAGTGTTAACTAGATCTAGAGTCTAAGGTAGAAGGGTCTTTATAATATGAGGAAGGCCAAATATTATTTAAGGCCTATTTCTTGTGTGAATGTTTAAGAGAGGTTGCACCAATAGTATTGCTATACGTACATGTTTTGGGTTTTAAGATAGGGGGTATATTAAGATGGCTTCAGTGGCATAGCTAGGGTGGGGGGAGAATTTGAAAATCCCCCTGGGCCCCCAAAAAGGTCAAGCCCCCAGGCCCCAAAACGATGTAAAATTCCTAGCTAGGCCCCTGGATGGCTTTAGACCTTGAAGGTGTCAGTTTTATTTACTGAGTAATCATAATAATCCTTTCTCTTTGAACAGTTGTGAACACATTGTCCAAGATGGAAATAAAAGCTCCATGCTGTCCAACAATATAGATAATTATGAGGCACATCCATTCAAAGTAGCATATTTTATTTCATACATTCAAGTTACCATCAATGGAGTCGAGAAGCAGCACTAAGTGGTAACAGCTAATTAATGTTGGCATTAACTCATTGGATTGGTCTATATGTAGTGCTCAAAATTTGGATGATTGAGGAATAGTGAGATAAATGCCAAGATGTGCACTTTTTAAATAACCCACCAAGAACCATGTCCTTCAAGGCAGTCTAGTTTTTGTCATACAGCCAAGTAGTCTATCAAGGCAGCCAACTTTTTGTCCTACAGCCAATTTTTTGTCATACAGCTAGTAGTCTATCAAGGCAGCCAAGTTTTTGTCATACAACCAAGTTTTTGTCATACAGCTATTAGTCGGTCAAAGCAACCAAGATTGTTGGCACACAGCTGATTGACCATTCAAGCCAATAGCAACTAGAGACTTACCTAAGGGTTGCCATAATGTAATAGACCTAACCAGTGAGTCCAATATAAAGTTGATGTCTAAACAGTCAGACCAAAAGAAAGTTGAACTCATTGTCTTAATGTCTCTGTGTTTGGAAGTGGGAGAATAAAAACAACAATGTTAACTTCTGCTCTGTTTATTGTATACACTTAACACACACAACAATTTTTCATAGCTGGGGCAAATTTTGCTTGCAAAGTTTTATTGATGTTTTAAATTTTTTTAGAATATCTATTTCCCCAATATTACATTTGATGAACTTGATTATTGTTTTTTTCCCTCAGGTCATATACAAACTTCTGAACCCAGAATGATCAAAAGCTCATAAAAACCTTCAACTCAGTGCAAGATTTTTTTTGAGGCATTAAGACAGAGAAAAGCAAACTGCAACACAGATTTCAATATGGCAGAAGAGTTTCCATCAAACATTTGGATTAAACTAGTGTTGACATTGTCCACACCAATGGACATTGTCCATGTTAACAGGATAAATGATCTTCATTGCATAAATGAAAACTTGATTTTCCCATTTCATTTTATATTATTTGGTATCAATGGATCAAGGTTGCAGGCAAGGTAAAGGCAAATATTTCATTCTATTTTCTTTATATGAATATAGTTGAAAGCTTTCTCCTATCTCTAAATAGGATTTATTTTCATAGTATGCTACACATATGCCTGTGTTAGATGTGGCAAAATATGTAGGTTGGAGATGGTGCTGTGTAGCCACAGAAAATACTGCATTCCTCATTATTCTTTGGACATATTATTATTATGCTACACAATAAAAAATGACAATCTCTGTGTCCCTTGGTGCATACACAACTTCTAGGATGGTGCTTTACAAAATTTCTTTATATTCTCCTGGCGGCCATTTCATCTCTGAACACTGTCATCTTTCTGATGTTACTTGCAGAACTTTGGGGGCCCCTTGAATATGACATGAGATAATGTACGCAAAAATATATAAGCCCAAAATCAAATTGGTTCAGTATATCAGTAAACTTAACAAAAAATAATCATTAAGACTTTTCTACTGAATAATACCGTTGTTTATTAGTTAAATAGTGCACAAGTGACAAATCTCAATTGATATTGCTTCATGTTGTGCATTATGTGCAGCAAAGAAATCTATAACATCATCTACATCAATACTTTGTAGTATCTGTGATTTCACTGACATTAAAGCCTTTTTTGCCTCATTGTGCTCCTGAGATAGTTTTTTCTAAACTTGAGCTTTGAGAATGATCTCTCACATGACATAATGGAAGTGGCCTGAGTTAGCAGTATTTGGAGGAGGTTACAAGGTTTGAGAACACATAATTACCATATGAAGCCTGTTTCCTCAATATGTCTATTGGTGATTGTATTACTGGTTTGTTGATGAAAAGTGCTTGTGCATTAATGACATCATTGAAAAAGCAATTTGCCATTTATTTCATCTTACAAACAGGAAAAGTATAAGCGTGTGTTCATCTAACAGGTGTCTTGGTTCAAGAAGAAGCCCAAAGGTATGCATTTTCTTTCCAGCCTTTGGAATCTGCCCTTCATCTCCATATGAAATCTGTCCAACACTTCTGTCACAACATGTTTGAATTGCAGTTCTATTGACAGTCCTACATTAGAACTCAACTTCCCATCGAATCTTTTCTTTCTTCTGGTTGTTTTGATTACAGGTAATTCATAGTATTTAGTACCTTCTTTTGCTTTTTCGATGGATTGGGTTTTTTGTCAGTTTCTCATCATTTTGCAGAAAGCATGAAAGGGTACTAATTTCTTCAGCAGCTTCCCGTATATGCAGTCCTGACTTTTGTAGTTTCTTCTGAACTATATTAATTGGGCGCAGGAGCTTTGACCAGAATTCCAGATAGGCAAAAAAAAATAATTTTCCACTGCATGAAGAAGATTATGTGCTAATATTATATGATATTACGTCATTGTTGGTTGTTTATGTATTGTGCGAAAGCAAAAGTATTAAAAGCATACAAAAGTGGGTAAGATCCATATCTCGTTATGCTCGAGTATACAAATACTTCGATAAGCGGACTGCCGTATTAACCATCACAACTGCTGACAAGTAGAAGACTCAGGGAACCATACCAACTGATCCCAAACTATGGAAACCATCGCTAGTTGAAAATGCAAAGACATTACTCAATGAATGACAGATGAAAAGCAAAGTGAAATACGATGCAAAAGCAAGACTACCCAAAGATTGTTCTGTTGGAGAGTTGTCTAGGTCAAACAAGGCAGAAAGCAGTTGTCATAAAAAACATTTAGCACCCAGATCTTACATCATAAAGACAAACGATGGAAAAACATACAGAAGAAATCAATGCTTTTTGAATAAGAGTTTCGATGAAGACATCTCTGGGTACAATGATACCAATGAAGACAATGAACTGAAACTTTTTGTGCCAGTCAAGACAACCAGAAGTGAACGAATTGTTAAAGTTCCTAGTAGATAGCACTCTTAAGAACTTTAAAAGGAAGTGCTATGATATTACGTCATATTTGTTATGTTATGTTCAAAAGCAAAAGGATTAGATGGAAATAAAAAGAGAGTTCCATTGGATTGAGGAAAGATGAATAGTGGGGTAATAACTTGAGTGTGAAGTTTACTTCTGAAATTATAGATGCCAAACCAGAATAATGGACTATTCTAGCATTATTAAGAATAACTTTTGGATCTGTTATACTTGATTCGATTCTGTAAATTTTGCTTCAAGGTTAATTAGTGTAGCCATAAAATACTTGCCATTTTGATCTATTCTTAGTAAAGGTAACAAGATACCTGGAATTCGCTAATAACATGCAGTTTTATTTGTGGCAACAAAGTTTAAAATATAAAAAAACAACTTTAACAAAAAATTTGATCTCTGTGAGAAAAAATATTTTTAAAATGTCAACAAAGTCAATGTACTGATAGACCTAGATCTAGGTTTAGTCTTTGTTATAAATTTAATCCATAAATGTTGAAAAAAAAGACTCGAGTTGTCAGTATTTGTCAATCAAATATATTAATTTAAGTATTTACAAATAAATTTCTGACACCCTTTTGAGGGCCCCCCCAATGAGGTCCCATGGGTGGTCTTAAAATTCTTCCCCCCCCCCTTAGGTACGCCACTGACAGCTGTAGGCAAACTCATGTGGCAATGCAAGGTGTATTATGCTGTCCACCAATTTTCCCCTTATGTTAATGTAAAATTGGTAGTTTCCAAGTGTTTTATTCTAATGTAATGTTACTGCAAGTTATTTTTTGCACAAGTTTTATTCTTTCTGTTCTATCTCATGTTTTGGGGCTTGGTCTAAACTGCATTGCTGCTAAACCTAATGTACTTGACTTGATGGTGATTATGGTTATATACATACAGTCTTTGATATAAACCTTAAATTAACACACAGTCTTAGATATAATCTTAACACTAATATTTTATTATTTTATTCTATTTTACTTAAAAGATATCTTTCAATTCTGGTGATTATTTACCCAAATCTTATCTCCCTTTATCTAAGAAATCTGATCTTAAGCCTAGTGTTTCTTTTTTCTCTCTATTCTATATAAAAACAAAATTAAATAATTACAACTAATTGATTATAAATGTAAATTTTTAAAATCCATTCATGTTTTGTTAGAGACAATAAATAATTTTAGAGTTTCAACTTGATTCAAGAAGGAAAAGTGAGAGACCACAAGCCTATACTCCTCAATATTAGAACACCAGGTAGATATCAACCATGCAAAACAACTAGATGGAATTATAAAAAAGCTAACTGGACAGCTTTTGCACAAGACTAACAAGCATAATGGAGACAAATGTCAACACAACTTACGCAACTATAGTCTCTATCATCTTAGAAGCAGCAAAAAAAACACATCCCTCAAGGTCAAGTTAGGAAATACAAACCCTTTTGTACACCAGAATTAATAATAATAATAATAATAATCTTTATTGTCTGTATGAAAATTTGTCTTACAATTTGTGCATTATACCAAAAAAAAAATTATAACTATAAGAAACCGAAGTGTACATTCACACCAGACTCACTCATAATTTACATGTGACAAAGTTTATACCAGATTGTTCTTATTTAATGATTTGATTGCCAGGGGAACAAAAGAGTGTTTGTGTCTGTTTGTCTTTGCTATCGGTGTCTTGTATCTCTTTTGTGATGGTAAAATCACAAAATCCTGGCACAAAGGATGACTCTTTATTTTGAGGATCTTGTTAGCTTTTTGATAGATGTTTGTCTCAAACAACTGCCCAAACGGGCTTTGATTTTTGCCAATGATTTTACCAGCAGCATTTAGGATTCTATAAAGTTTATTTTTATTTTTAATGCTCAGATTGCCATACCAGGCAGTGATATTGAAACTTAAAATATTGCAGATATGAGCATGATAAAACATAGCCAAGGCCTTTTCGCTATAATTAAACGATGAATTAGTAAAAGAAAGAAACATGGCCAGGAAGACTGTAGAAAAAAAAAATACTAGAGAGAACAAGATGATGTAAAACGTGAAAGCAAGCACACTGCAGCAGTATTTATAGAGATGTGCTACAAGCCTATAATGGAGTGTGAAGAAAAGGTCTATTTTTTAAGAAGAAAAGTTTGACATCAATGTAAGAATGTACAGCTAGATCAGGGCACTCCTAAAAAACAGAACCATCCAAACCCGATTCGATGGTAAAAAAGTTTGGAAGGCCTATCACAAGCTTCAGCCCTAACTCGCACTCACTTATCTTTATGAATGACCTCCTGGACCTCATTTTAGAAAATGTTAATGTGTAAAATTAGACCAAAGACTGTCTCTAAAACACTTTATGGCAGATTTAAAAGAAAAAATCCTTAAGACAGTCATACCCTGGATACGTCAGATTTGTAATGGATAACTGTTTATCTATACAAGTAGCCACTAACAAAACCTATCAATCATCACTAGACACAATCCTAAACCAAGCCTTGCATCTAATCAGTGGAGGTACGAGAACTACTCTCACAGCGTCCTGTGAAATAGACTTCAATATTGAACCTCTTAAGTTAAGGCGCAACAAAGCAGCATTTGAAGCTATTGAGAGATACAGAAGACTGGAGTCAGTATAAGTAAAAGCTATTTAATGTATACTCATGATATATGCATGTAGACTGTCTACCATAAAGAAGAGTGCTCACAACACAGGCATTGTAGATTAATATTTTGATTGCTGTGGTCAATAAATGAAAAGTAGGATTTCAATGTGCCTTCTGTAGAAAAGTTAGCTTACCCTTGTTCTTTGGGGATGAAACCTGCATGTTAATGCTATGCATAAAAGTTAGACAAGAATTAAAGTAATGGTGTTTAAACACTTATTGTTTTTTTTTTTTCTCACACCCCTTGCAGAGAGCATCAGCAACTAGTGGTGCCTGCCTAGTCAAGACACCTCAGACTGTTGTTTCATTGAATCCTGCCCTCTGCCATCCCCTGCCATCCTGCAGGAGGTTTGTGCTAGGGTAAAATATTTATTTCTAAAGGAACGTCCCAAGCTGTAAAACAAAACAAAAAAAGTTATATTTGAATAAATGGTGAGTAAGTATTTATTTCCTCACTTTATTTTGAATATATTTATTATTTAGTAAAAAAAAAAAGTAAAGTTTAACTTAACTTATATTAAAAACAGTTAATTTTTTTGTTAGTTTTAACTTTAAATCTCATAAAGAGTAAATTACTTTTGAGTGAAATATTTCATATTGAAAAAGAGCTTATTAACTGTCTGTCAAATTAATGTACTAACTTAGGAGCACATTATTTGTAGGTAAAGAAATGTTTAAAAATTTTCAATTTCTATGTTTCAGAACTCTTTAGTTGACCCAGTTTAATTTTTTTTTTGTCATTGATTGGGTCATGAGAATGTCTCCAACAATAGAAATGGCATACAATGGACCAGGTGACCTTAATAGACCTATTGGCATCTGGCTCTTTTTTTGTACACAACAAAGTACTCATACAATTGACCTGATGGCACTTGCCTCCTCTCCCATACACAACAAAGTGCTCATACAATGGACCTGATGGCATCTACCTCCTCTCCCATACACAACAAAGTGCTCATACAATGGACCTGATGGCACTTGCCTCCTCTCCCATACACAACAAAGTGCTCATACAATTGACCTGATGGCATCTACCTCCTCTCCCATACACAACAAAGTACTCATACAATGGACCTGATGGCACTTGCCTCCTCTCCCATACTAACAAAGTGCTCATACAATGGACCTGATGGCATATACCTCCTCTCCCATACTAACAAAGTGCTCAGGCCAAACTGATCAGAGTGACAAAGAAGCAAAGAAGATTGGACAATTGATCAACAAAAGAAAACTGAAGTTATGAAAATTAATAACAAACAAGAGAGCCCAGTCATACTATAGGTGAAGAAATCTAACACCATTTTGTTTGCCTATCTGTGAAGTGGGGGTAATCAAAACAGTGAACTCAAAGACAATATAAGACATTGCATTGATAAAGCTAAGTTTGCTTGCATTCCAAAGCACTGTCTTTAAAGAACAAGAACCAAATCCTAACACAAATGTTGATAGTCAAAAGACAAATATAAAAAACTCTACTGTTAAATGTGTGAGAGAGAACTGAGCAGAAATAAAGTGTTAGGCTCAAACAAATCTGGGAGTGGTCAGTCATCAGTGAAGATAAGGATTATGTATAAACTGGGAGCGGATAAGGAAAGCTGCTCAAAATATAGTTTAGTGGAGAGTTCTGGTAGCAGCTCTATGCTCACCTGGGATACACAGGAACAAGTCAAGTAAGTCAATTTTTAGTGTTGATCTGCTTTCTATTTGCACTAGCTTGATTTTTCTATTCCATCTTTTGTCTTGACAACTATCATATTCTTGCATCATTTCTGTGACTATTAGCATTCTTATCATAAAACTAAAATATTCTTTCATTGCAGTGTCTATGTTCAAAGAATCTAGTTTTAATTTATTTTTTATTCACTTAATTTAAGCTTGAGATTTCTAGTTAAGGGGAATAACTGAAAAAATAAATAATTTGCTCCTGTGGGTCTCACATGTATTGAGGCAAATATCACATTCATATCTAAGAAACATAAGGAGACAAAGATAGTGCGTTAGGGATTAAATATTTTTCAATGCCAAGATAAGGAAATGGACAAAGAGGATTTAAAAAATTTTCTTGTATTAAATCTAAAATAAGATCTCTACATTTCAAAGAAAAGATGATGTAAATCATGATCATATGGGCTAATCTTCTGTAATTATTTTAAATTGTAAAATGTTTTGGCTGGATGAAATTTACCATATGAAGTGCTTTCTATTTGAAAGTCATTCTGACAAAAAATAAAATAATGTAATATTTTGCTGGAAAAAATATAAAAATTGAATATAATTTTTTTTATTATATATAGAACAGACCTACATAAGTTAATGTTAATACTTTTCTTTTTATGCCATTGTATTCAATTCCGAAAGGTCATAGATTCATTTTCATAAATGTATTACTACTACATACAAATATAATATTAAATTTAATTAATTAGACTTTACAATCTTTTAATTTTCAGGCTAAGAATTACATATGAATTGGATAATAGTATAATATTAATGACATTTGCTAACTTGAACATTTGATGTAGTGATGGTAACTAAATAGATCTACATCAGGTCAGATTTTTTGCTTTTGTTATTACTAAAATTATAGTTTCAGAATTAACAGTGTTGGTGGTTATTAAATATTAAATATTCCATTTATTTGCTTATAATAATACTCTTGATTGTCCATAAGGAAATTTGTTTTACAATTTGTGCATTACACCAAACAAAATATTATAACTATAAAAAAACAAAATGAACATTCACACCATACTCACTCATAACTTACATATGAAATGTTTTATATCAGATTCTTTCTATTTAATGATTTGATTGCAAAATGTATTTTGTTTTGTTGCTTGTTTATAACATTCATGATCAGATGTCTGACTTCTATAAACTGAGTGGTTGATATGGAAACAGTAATTGTCATCAATCTAAATCAGGTAATATTTTTACTTACACATTTTTCTTAGCTCTTATTGTGATAAGTTAACTTCTGATCAGTTACATTTTGATAGAAAAATACCAACACATTTTTGTAAAACATAAATACAGAGGGTACCCTAGGTTTTATTCAGAACAAGAAGATACACTTAGTTAATCTTTTTGTGGTGAAAATTTGATGTATATTTTTTTTTTAAACAATTGAAATGAAAGTTGATACTGTAGTGCATTAAATCGCCTATAGAAATTGAGAGTTTAAGAAACTGTTCTAAATGTATTGCAAGTATATAGTTTTGAAAACTAGGCATATTTTTCTATTTTTGTTTTAATGTATTTTATTTATTTCAAAAGTTGTCTCTCTTCTTTACACTGTTAGACATGACTTTTTAAAATTAGAAATTACACTTATTGGCCTATGAAATAATAAATATTAAGTGCATTAGTATTTTTCACACTTGTTAAAGGCAAACAAATGATGTCTAGTAACACAAACATATCAATTTTATTTTAGGAAACAGTGGCTCTTCAATTGCAAAAAAAAAATAAAAGCTGGTGTAGACATTTTATTAAAAAAAAAAATTTGTTTACAAACTACAAAACTATGCACAAATGAAAGGGATACTAAAAGTCACACATGGTTGTGCCTTAGAAAGCAGATAGTTGCATTGGGGTTGGCAAAAGAAAAAAGGGGTTTAATGCCAAAATAATATATAGCCAGCCAAGAGTTTATTCCTGATACATTTTAATATAGGCAAAATGCTATAGCTCAAAACTGTTCAAAAGGGAAGAAAAGAGAGATGTTGAAGAGTAATTTGATAAAAGTTATTTTTGTAACCATTGAAATGACATGTTAATTACTAAAAGAAAAGGCACTTATACTGTAGATAGGATATGTTATTTTTTTAGTGTTGTGTTACACATGAATATAAAGATAAACAATTATTTTAGACAAATATTTGTAAAAATTGCAATTTGCTTTATAATTAAAACTAAGATGATAAAATAATACCACAGATCAATGACTTTGTTTTTTTTTTTTTTTTTTTTTGCATGACACACAAGAATGGTGTGAACTAAGGAACAAGAGTTCTGATGTCTGCTTACTGTACAGACAGTAGTTCAAGAGGACTAGATCAGGTCATGTATTCACATTTATTATCTTCCCTAGTTTTTAGTTTGTTTAATATGTTTCAGATGATCCTTCACATTTGAAGAGTATTACATCCCAGTCCAAACTTCTCACGGGATGACTGGGGATTAACCCAATCCAGAGCACATACCACACAGCCAGGCAGTCATCCTATACATTAAAGTGTTGCATGAGTCTCATACATTACACTTAATTTCTTATATTTATTATTTATATTGTTAGTTAATTCTGACCCATTTAAACATACAATCTATATAAATAAATTATAAATTACGTTAATATGATGCATTTAGTAGAAAACCTTAGTAAAGATTTGTCATAAACTAAATTCTCAATGAAAGCTTAAGAATTACTCAGTAACAAATAAAATATCATAAAATCATTTTTAATAAATTAATTTGATACTAAATAAAAACAAAATATAGTGATTATTATATGACATTACAAATTAAACTTAATAACAATTAAATATAATATTAGACAAGTACTATCAAGCACAATATTTAACCCTACCAGATCTTAAACCCTAAACCACACTGTCCCCAATGCTGGAGTTCCAGAGCCCCACTTCTTTATTTCTTACTATCCTTCTGGCTGTAATAAAGTTAAAGGGGCTGCTGTGTCCATGCCTTTTGTAAGGAACAGCTCACCTGGGTGTAAGGAACAGAAGCCTTCTTCATTTGATACGTATACCAGACAAAGTGCTTTTAAAATTGATGTAAGACAATGCATCTTTATTTTTCTGAAATACAATCTCTGTATTTTTCTCTTAGTCCATTTTTAATCTAGATGTTTTCGTAACAGATCCATACTATACCAATAGTATTTCTATTTCAACTACATCAGTTTACAAGCTTAACTTTTTATCTAGTCATTCTGACGGCTACATTAAATTCACCTTTTGATGTCCCACCACCAAACTTAAATACTCTTTACATGTCCTTCTATGTAATTAATCTTCTTCAACCAACAAACCCAACAATGTCTCCAACCAATCCTTTCTTTAAATGATACTGTCTGCTACAGCACAATTAAAAGCCTTAAAACCAAGGCATAAAATATTTTCATTGTTTTCAGTGAGCAGATGAGTTTCCTATTCTTGTTCTACAACATTGACCTTTAACATTTTCCCACAAGATAGTAAAGTAAAGGTAACACTTCACCTTGTGATCTATGGGGCTGATGATGTTAACCTCATTTAATTCTATGGACAATGAGTTATGGCCAGCACAATGATCAACCACCTTTACTTACCCCAAAATCTGTCAGGTTCCTATTGATTTGGATGGACTTAAGAGTGTCCTAAAAATCTCCAATAAAATCGCTGTCACAATCTGAACTCAAGTCACCTTAGCCACTATGCCCCACAAGATATGCATGTTAAAAATGTCCATCTAGACCAGCTGGATTTTTTTTTCATACTTCATTCAACTAATATCTGTTCAAGTTTGTATGCATCAAGCAATTTTACTTACCTTTCTTCTCTTATAAACATTTTGAGAGATGATTTGCTTCCTTATACAGTGATTCTCAATGAACTTAGTTTATACCTGTCAAAACAAGCATTTTCTCAATTGATGTGATCCTTGCTTTCCCAGCACCAGAATTTTAGGCAGCCTTATTTGCTTTCTATTGTCCCAAAATTAGTGTTCAATTTAACAATAAAATCTTGTATTGGCTGATGTAACTTCACCCTGACTAAAATCTTAAAATTTCTCAAATTTTTAAAGATATCTGTAAGGTTGTCTTGTATGGAGCAGTCTAGAAACTTCATGAGAATATTAAAACCTTTCAGGCATTTATGATCTGACAGTTGTACCTGTTCAAATACTTACATGCATTTTTTATGTAATGGTAAGGAAAACACTTTGGCTATCTCTTCTTTCTCTGATTTTAGGTCCATGATACTAGTAGGTCTTGCATTTACAATTAATAATTCATAATTGAATTTTATTATGCAACACACAATATTACAATATTAATTCCCTTGCTAAGGGGAATAATTCTAAAATGTGACAAAATACACATTTACACAATATCATCTCCCTTATTTACAGCTTTCTTTGATTCCTTTCAAAATTATGGAATGAACCTTTTTTTTTTTTTACTTTAAAATGTGACTGCAATACACACATATACACTTTATAGCACAAACAAACACATATATACCTTATACACATTTAAAACACATATAAACACCATTTTTTCTTTTTAGCAATGCATAAATACAGACTGTTTTAACCGACTCAACAAATCATACCCCTTATTTTGGAAATAATCTCCTCAAATTTAAAACAGTAACACCTAGATGAAACTTGAATGTGTGAAAAGATTGTACTAACCAATGAGCTCTTTATAGAAACATATCATCATAAACATTTTGAAATAGTTCATTTTAGTCATATAGTTATATTATCTTATCTTATTCATTTAGTTAGAATTTTGATATTGAAATTTTCATTTGCTTTATGCATTTAGTTAGAATCATCATCATTATCAAATGAAACTACATTTATTTAAATTGGCATCATAATTTTATATTTTCAATCATTTTTTGTTTAATTATCATCATCATCATCATAATTATCATCTAGAGATATGGTAACTATTATTATTCATTTAGGTTTGTATTGCCAGAATGTAATCATTATCCTGTGTTCTTTAAACAATTTATTTTGTTAGATATCGTAGATGTTACCTATATCATTCTACTGATATGTAAGCTTCATTTTACAAAAGTAATGTCAATGCTAGTAATCTTATGAATACAACCATTGCAGAAATTTAATTTTCTCTTTCATGTTTAATTTGTTACTAAAAAAAAGAAAAAAAAAACAAAGAAAAAAAAAACAAACTAAAGGAAAGAAATAAAGTAAAAATAAGAAAGAGAATCAAAGAATTAAATGAAAACTAATATTCATTAGTTTGACATAATCATCATCATTCATTTTTCTCATTTAGTTAGTTATCTTTATTGCTATCATTTTGTTTGCTATAATTTTGTTCATTAAGTTAAGAAATCATTGTTATCATTATTTATTATAATTCATTCATTTCATCATTTATTTAGATTTTATCATTATCATCATCTATCATTAATTTCATTCATCTAGTTCTATTATATCATCATTTTAAATATTCATTAAGCTTATTTAGTTAGACAACATCATTATTATTATTTTTTCATACATTAATCATTCATTTTGTTCATTTAGTTAGATATTGTTATAATTTTTATCATCATTCATAATCATTCATTTCATTCATTAGGTTGGATTTCATTATTATCATTTTGATTCATTTTTTCATTTAAGCTACATGTCATCATCATTATCCCCATTTTCATTTAGTTTTTATTTGGCTAATTTAGTTACAATTTATCCTCATTATCATCTTCAAATATCTAGTTTAATATCATTTTGTATCATTAATCATCCATTCTATTCATTTAGTTAGATTTAATTAATATCATTTTCTATCATCAGCTCATTTATCATTATCCCCATATCATTTAGTTTTCATTTTGCTTTTTTAGTTATATTTCATCCTCATTATCATCTAGATCAATTTTGTTTTGTATCATTAATCATTCATTTCATTCATTTAGTTGTATTTAATTATTTTTATTTTGTATCAATTATTCATTAAAGTTATCATCATTTGAGTTATCATCATTATCCCCATTTCATTAGTCCTAATTTTGCTAATTTAGTTACATTTCATTCTCATTATCATCTTCAAATATCTAGTTCAATATCATTTTCTATCATTAATCATTCACTCCATTCATTTAGATGTATTTCATCATTTTCATTTTGTATCATTAATTCTTTAAGTGATCACCATTTAAGTTATTATCATTATCCCCATTTCATATAGTTTTTATTTTGCTAATTTAGTTACATTTCGTCCTTATTATCATCTAGTTCAAAATCATTTTGTGTCATTAATCATTGTTTTTATTCCTTTAGTTGTATTTCATCATTTTCATTTTGTATCATTAATTCATTTGAGTTATCATCATTATCCCCTTTTCATATAGTTTTCATTTTGCTAATTTAGTTACATTTTATCCTCATTATCGTCTAGTTCAATATCATTTTGTGTCATAAATCATTCCTTTCATTCCTTTAGTTTATTGCATCATTTTCATTTTGTATCATTAATTCATTTAAGTTATCATCATTTGAGTTATCATTATTATCCCCATTTCATATAGTTTTCATTTTGCTAATTTAGTTATATTTCATCTTCATTATCATCTTCAAATATCTAGTTCAATATCATTTTGTATCATTAATCATTCACTTCATTCATTTAGTTGTATTTTATCATTTTAATTTTGCATCATTTATTCATTTAAGTTTTCATCATTTGAGTTATCAACATTATCCCCATTTTATTTATTATTGTTTTTGCTAATTTAGTTACATTTCATCCTCTTTATCGTCTAGTTCAAAATCATTTTGTGTCATTAATCATTCCTTTCATTCCTTTAGTTGTATTGCATCATTTTCATTCTGTATCATTAATTCATTTAAGTTATCATCATTTGAGTTATCATCATTATCCCCATTTCATATAGTTTATATTTTGCTAATTTAGTTACATTTCATCCTCATTATCGTCTAGTTCAAAATCATTTTGTTTTATTAATCATTCCTTTCATTCGTTTTGTTAGATTTAATTATTAATATTTTGTATCATCAGCTCATTTATCATTATCCCCATTTCATTAAGTTTTCATTTTGCTATTTTAGTCACATTTCATTCTCATTATCGTCTAGTTCAAAATCATTCTGTATCATTAATCATTCACTTTATTCATTTAGTTGTATTTCATCATTTTCATTTTGTATCATTTATTCATGTAAGTTAACATCATTTGAGTTATCATCAATATCCCCATTTCACATAGTTTTCATTTTGCTAATTTAGTTACATTTCATCCTCATTATCGTCTAGTTCAAAATCATTTTGTTTTATTAATCATTCCTTTCATTCGTTTTGTTAGATTTAATTATTAATATTTTGTATCATCAGCTCATTTATCATTATCCCCATTTCATTTAGTTTTCATTTTGCTATTTTAGTCACATTTCATTCTCATTATCGTTTAGTTCAAAATCATTTTGTATCATTAATCATTCACTTTATTCATTTAGTTGTATTTCATCATTTTCATTTTGTATCATTTATTCATTTAAGTTAACATCATTTGAGTTTTCATCAATATCCCCATTTCACATAGTTTTCATTTTGCTAATTTAGTTACATTTCATCCTCATAATCATCTTCAAATATCTAGTTCAATATCATTTTGTATCATTAATCATTCACTTAATTTATTTAGTTAGATTTAATTATTATTATTTTATATCATCAGTTCATTTATCATTATCCCCATTTCATTTCATTTTCTTTTTGCTAATTTAGATGCAATTCATCCTCATTATCGTCAGGTTCAATATCATTTTGTATCATTCATCATTCATTTCATTCATTTAGGTTTATTTCATCATTTTCATTTTGTATCATTAATTCATGTAAGTTACATATTATTATCATAATCCCTATTTTCATAAAGTTACATTTAATCCTCATTCTAATCTTGAAATATCTAGTTCAATATCAATTTGTATCATTCATCATTCATAATCATTCATTTATTTATTAGGTTGGATTTCATTAATACCATTTTGATTCATTATTTCATTTAAGCTACATGTCATCATCATTATCCCCATTTTCATTTAGTTTTCTTTTTGCTAATTTAGTTACATTTCATCCTCATTATCATCTTCAAATATCTAGTTCAATACCATTTTGTATCATTAATCATTTACTTTATTCATTTAGTTGTATTTCATCATTTTCAATTTCTACCATTAATTTATTTAAGTTTTCATCATTTAAGTTATCATAAATATCCCAATTTCATATAGTTTTTATTTTGCTAATTAAGTTACATTTCATCCTCATTATTGTCTAGTTTAATATCTCTTTTATATCATTAATAATTCACTTCATTCATTTCGTTGTATTTTATCGTTTTCATTTTGTATCATTAATTCTTTAAGTTATCATCATAGAAGTTATCATCATTATCCCCATTTCATATAGTTTTTATTTTTCTAATTTAGTTACATTTCATACTCATTATAATCTAGTTCAATATCATTTTATGTCAGTAATCATTAATTTCATTTCTTTAGTTAGATTTAATTAATATTATTTTGTATTATCAGCTCATTTATCATTATCCCCATTTCATTTAATTTTCATTTTGCTTTTTAGTTACATTTCATCCTCATTATCATCTAGTTCAATTTCATTTTGTATCATTAATCATTCATTTCATTCATTTAGTTGTGTTTAATCATTTTTATTTTGTATCTTAATTCATTAAAGTTATCATCATTTGAGTTATCATCATTATCCCCATTTCATTTTGTTTTCATTTTGCTAATTTAGTTACAATTCATACTCATTATAATCTAGTTCAATATCATTTTATGTCATTAATCATTAATTTCATTTCATTATCATCTTCAAATATCTAGTTCAATATCCTTTTCTATCATTAATCATTTACTCCATTCATTTAGATGTATTTCATCATTTTCATTTTGTATCATTAATTCTTTAAGTGATCACCATTTAAGTTATTATCATTATCCCCATTTCATATAGTTTTTATTTTGCTAATTTAGTTACATTTCATCCTTATTATCATCTAGTTCAAAATCATTTTGTGTCATTAATCATTGTTTTTATTCCTTTAGTTGTATTTCATCATTTTCATTTTGTATCATTAATTCATTTGAGTTATCATCATTATCCCCTTTTCATATAGTTTTCATTTTGCTAATTTAGTTACATTTTATCCTCATTATCGTCTAGTTAAATATCATTTTGTGTCATAAATCATTCCTTTCATTCCTTTAGTTTATTGCATCATTTTCATTTTGTATTATTAATTCATTTAAGTTATCATCATTTGAGTTATCATTATTATCCCCATTTCATATAGTTTTCATTTTGCTAATTTAGTTATATTTCACCTTCATTATCATCTTCAAATATCTAGTTCAATATCATTTTGTATCATTAATCATTCACTTCATTCATTTAGTTTTATTTCATCACTTTCAATTTCTACCATTAATTTATTTAAGTTATCATCATTTGAGTTATCATCATTATCCCCATTTTATTTAGTTTTTTTTTTTTGCTAATTTAGTTACATTTCATCCTCATTATCGTCTAGTTCAAAATCATTTTGTGTCATTAATCATTTCTTTCATTCCTTTAGTTGTATTGCTTCAATTTCATTATGTATCATTAATTCATTTAAGTTATCATCATTTGAGTTATCATTATTATCCCCATTTCATATAGTTTACATTTTGCTAATTTAGTTACATTTCATCCTCATTATCGTCTAGTTCAAAATCATTTTGTTTTATTAATCATTCCTTTCAATCGTTTTGTTAGATTTAATTATTAATATTTTGTATCATCAGCTCATTTATCATTATCCCCATTTCATTAAGTTTTCATTTTGCTATTTTAGTCACATTTCATTCTCATTATCGTCTAGTTCAAAATCATTGTGTATCATTAATCATTCATTTCATTTATTTAGTTGTATTTCATAATTCTCATTTTGTATCATTAATTCATTAAAGTTATCATCATTTAGGTAATCATCATTATCCCCATTTCATACATTTTTCATTTTGCTAATTTAGTTACATTTCATCCTCAATATCATCTTCAAATATCTAGTTCAAAATCATTTTGTATCATGAATCATTCACTTCATTCATTTAGTTGTATTTCATCATTTTCATTTTGTATCATTAATTCATTTAAGTTATCATCATTTGAGTTATCATCAATATCCCCATTTCACATAGTTTTCATTTTGCTAATTTAGTTACATTTCATCCTCATAATCATCTTCAAATATCTAGTTCAATATCATTTTGTATCATTAATCATTCACTTCATTCATTTAGTTAGATTTAATTATTATTATTTTATATCATTAGTTCATTTATCATTATCCCCATTTCATTTTGTTTTCATTTTGCTAATTTAGTTACAATTCATACTCATTATAATCTAGTTCAATATCATTTTATGTCATTAATCATTAATTTCATTTCATTATCATCTTCAAATATCTAGTTCAATATCCTTTTCTATCATTAATCATTTACTCCATTCATTTAGATGAATTTCATCATTTTCATTTTGTATCATTAATTCTTTAAGTGATCACCATTTAAGTTATTATCATTATCCCCATTTCATATAGTTTTTATTTTGCTAATTTAGTTACATTTCATCCTTATTATCATCTAGTTCAAAATCATTTTGTGTCATTAATCATTGTTTTTATTCCTTTAGTTGTATTTCATCATTTTCATTTTGTATCATTAATTCATTTGAGTTATCATCATTATCCCCTTTTCATATAGTTTTCATTTTGCTAATTTAGTTACATTTTATCCTCATTATCGTCTAGTTAAATATCATTTTGTGTCATAAATCATTCCTTTCATTCCTTTAGTTTATTGCATCATTTTCATTTTGTATTATTAATTCATTTAAGTTATCATCATTTGAGTTATCATTATTATCCCCATTTCATATAGTTTTCATTTTGCTAATTTAGTTATATTTCACCTTCATTATCATCTTCAAATATCTAGTTCAATATCATTTTGTATAATTAATCATTCACTTCATTCATTTAGTTTTATTTCATCACTTTCAATTTCTACCATTAATTTATTTAAGTTATCATCATTTGAGTTATCATCATTATCCCCATTTTATTTAGTTTTTTTTTTTTGCTAATTTAGTTACATTTCATCCTCATTATCGTCTAGTTCAAAATCATTTTGTGTCATTAATCATTTCTTTCATTCCTTTAGTTGTATTGCTTCAATTTCATTATGTATCATTAATTCATTTAAGTTATCATCATTTGAGTTATCATTATTATCCCCATTTCATATAGTTTACATTTTGCTAATTTAGTTACATTTCATCCTCATTATCGTCTAGTTCAAAATCATTTTGTTTTATTAATCATTCCTTTCAATCGTTTTGTTAGATTTAATTATTAATATTTTGTATCATCAGCTCATTTATCATTATCCCCATTTCATTAAGTTTTCATTTTGCTATTTTAGTCACATTTCATTCTCATTATCGTCTAGTTCAAAATCATTGTGTATCATTAATCATTCATTTCATTTATTTAGTTGTATTTCATAATTCTCATTTTGTATCATTAATTCATTAAAGTTATCATCATTTAGGTAATCATCATTATCCCCATTTCATACATTTTTCATTTTGCTAATTTAGTTACATTTCATCCTCAATATCATCTTCAAATATCTAGTTCAAAATCATTTTGTATCATGAATCATTCACTTCATTCATTTAGTTGTATTTCATCATTTTCATTTTGTATCATTAATTCATTTAAGTTATCATCATTTGAGTTATCATCAATATCCCCATTTCACATAGTTTTCATTTTGCTAATTTAGTTACATTTCATCCTCATAATCATCTTCAAATATCTAGTTCAATATCATTTTGTATCATTAATCATTCACTTCATTCATTTAGTTAGATTTAATTATTATTATTTTATATCATTAGTTCATTTATCATTATCCCCATTTCATTTTGTTTTCATTTTGCTAATTTAGTTGCAATTCATCCTCATTATCGTCAGGTTTAATATCATTTTGTATCATTCATCATTCATTTAGTTGTATTTCATCATTTTCATTTTGTATCATTAATTCATGTAAGTTACATATCATTATCATAATCCCCATTTTCATAAAGTTACATTTAATCCTCATTCTTATCTTGAAATATCTAGTTCAATATCATTTTGTATTATTTATCCTTCATAATCATTCATTTATTTATTAGGTTGGATTTCATTAATACCATTTTGACTCATTATTTCATTTAAGTTACACGTCATCATCATTATCCCCATTTTCATTTAGTTTTCATTTGGCTAATTTAGTTACATTTTATTCTTATTATCATCTCCATATAACTATTTCAATATCATTTTGTATCATTTATCATTCATTTCATGCATTTAGTTGTATTTCATAATTTTCATTATGTATCATTTATTCATTAAAGTTATCATCATTTAGGTAATCATCATTATCCCCATTTCATACATTTTTCATTTTGCTAATTTAGTTACATTTCATCCTCAATATCATCTTCAAATATCTAGTTCAAAATCATTTTGTATCATTAATCATTCACTTCATTCATTTAGTTGTATTTCATCATTTTCATTTTGTATCATTAATTCATTTAAGTTATCATCATTTGAGTTATCATCAATATCCCCATTTCACATAGTTTTCATTTTGCTAATTTAGTTACATTTCATCCTCATAATCATCTTCAAATATCTAGTTCAATATCATTTTGTATCATTAATCATTCACTTCATTCATTTAGTTAGATTTAATTATTATTATTTTATATCATCAGTTCATTTATCATTATCCCCATTTCATTTCGTTTTCATTTTGCTAATTTAGTTGCAATTCATCCTCATTATCGTCAGGTTCAATATCATTTTGTATCATTCATCATTCATTTCATTCATTTAGTTGTATTTCATCATTTTCATTTTGTATCATTAATTCATGTAAGTTACATATCATTATCATAATCCCCATTTTCATAAAGTTACATTTAATCCTCATTCTTATCTTGAAATATCTAGTTCAATATCATTTTGTATTATTTATCCTTCATAATCATTTATTTATTTATTAGGTTGGATTTCATTAATACCATTTTGACTCATTATTTCATTTAAGTTACATGTCATCATCATTATCCCCATTTTCATTTAGTTTTCATTTGGCTAATTTAGTTACATTTTATCCTCATTATCATCTCCATATAACTATTTCAATATCATTTTGTATCATTAATCTTTCATTTCATTTTTTTTTATCAATTAATTCATTTTATTTATTAAGTTACATATCATCATCATTTGAAATAATTTTTATTTAGTTAGATGCCATCTTTATCATCATTTTTATCATTATTCATTCTTTTTTTTAAACTAGACGTAATCATCATTTTGAAAAATTATTGATTTTGTTCATTTAATTATACATAATTATCTTTTTGAAATATTATTAATTTTAATATCATTATTAATTAAATTTTTCATTTGGTTAGTTTCCATTATTTACCATATGTATCGTTATTCATTTGATTAATTTAGTTAGATTTTATCATCATTATCATCAGTTTCAAATATTATTTATTCATTTTTATTATTCAATTATATTTCATTGTCATTATCATCTTAATATTATTCATTTATTTTATTGATTTAGTTAGATTTGATTATTATCATTTTGTATCATTATTCATCATTCATTTTATTTAGTAACATTTTTTTTATTCATTTAGTTAATATCATCTTTATTATCTTACAATATATATATATATATATATATTCTATTTATACATTTGGTTAGATAACATCCTTATTTTAATTTTTGGTCATTTAATTTAACGCCATCATCATCGTCATCAAAGTTCATTGAATAAACAATGAGAACCGAAAATACTTCAGCAATTTTCAATTTTCAGTGTTAATTAGATATCATTCTTTTTTTCATTTTCGTACTTTTGTTAAATATCATTTTATTTAGTTAGTTATCATCATTTTGAAAGATTCATTCTTTATATACTTTTCAATAAACATCATTTTCATCTTCAAATAGTATTCATTTAAATAAATTTCATCATTATCATCATCATTTAAAAGTATTATGATTTCCTAAATATATGATCATCATTTCTCACTCTATAAAATTTAACATAAGATTTATATTTATTATATCATCTCTTTTAATGAGATTAAAATGTTAATTTATTGAAATCATTTTGAATATATAAATCCCAAAATTCTCCTTATAAAGTATTTAATCTAAATGCATTTTCATTGTTCAACATCATACAATTTTGAAATTGTTTTCATTCTTATTGTTAGCACTCATTCATGTCATCATTTAATACAAGTTTTATGTCCACTTCTAATTTATTGAGATGTCATTCAGTTTCAATTTGCAATTTTCATCTTTATTTGACATTGGTTAGGTTTCTTTCCATCTTACGAATAATAATACTGGGAGGTAATTATTTGACAAATTAGGGATATGATAGTTGTTCAAACTCAACACTCACTCACTTACTTATTCCTGTGAACTTCCTGGGGAGCCACAACCACACCTCTCCACCAAACTTGGTGCTGAGCAGCTTTCTTTATCTACTTCCATGTAATCCCAGTATCTTCAGCTTAACTGATGACTGACCTCTTCCAGATTTGCTTTCTTCTTTCCTTGTGGTCTCCAATCAAGTTTCTTGCAACATTGGTAATTTTTGCAGGGTGTGTCCTATCCAGCTCCACTTTCATTTTTTGATATCTTGAGCTGTGTGTTTCTGCCTGTTTCTCCAACAGTAGTTATCTTTTCCGGCCACCTAATTCCCAATATACGGCAGAGCTAAAGGTCAGAGCTGTTTCATATTTGTTTTTGTGACTCTCCATGTCTCTGAAACATACATATTTATATAGCTCCTCCTTGGTGATTTAGGATGAGCACATTTCTCAAATCCTATTGACTCAATGACTGCAAAATCTAATCATCGCTTTAAAAAGCTGGCCGCATATGTGGCATGGGTAAGATTGGTCAGGAGCGATTGAAAGCTAGTACTTCCCAGTCATGATCGTCAATATCACACTCTTTGAATGAGCTCTTGAGAGTGTCTTTGTAGTGCTTGTAGTGACCTCCCTGAGAGCGCTTTCCTGCACACAACTCTCCTTATATCTGAAACATACAGAAACATAACGTTTCTGTTATAGATTCAGTTCTTGTTTTGTAAAGACAGTGTCTTGGAGCACCAGATTGCTTAAAGAGTGGGAAAGACAAACCTAGCTTTATTAAACCAATTTTATATATCGTCATCAGTTCCAGGTACTGGGCTTTTTCCAGGAGGTGGGGTTGTCTACTAAGATTTTATTTGTGAAATTGTGAACATATAATATTTACAAAAGATTTTTACTAAATTATTAATTTTCACTACGTTTACTATTTTAACTGTGAATAGACCTTGTTTTCAATAACTTAACTAAATAAAATTCAGCTCTTGTGGTATGAAGGGAGAGTAACCTTTTAGGGATTATGGGCACAACATGGCCAAAAGTGTGCAGATGTGCGAAAAAACTAAAACTAAAAAACTCAAACGAAATCTTCTTAGTTTAGTAAAGTGTTCTGCATTGAGGATCTTCTCCCCCTGTAGTATTACACTAAGCCTACAGAATCTGCCTGACAATAGAACTAAAGAAAAATAAAATAACTTGTCATATAACAAAAATATTGCATCAAACAAAAAAATCAGACAGGCTTTTGGCTTCTTTTTTTTTTTCTCTGTGCTAATGTGTAAAAAACATGAACAATAAAACATTATGAGAAACAGTGCATGTATTTAAATGTATTTGAATGTAATTAATATTCTCAAATACTTAATTCTTCTGTTTTCTTGTCTTTTCTTATAAACTACAGATATTACTTCAAAAAAAGATAATTTTGTCCTACACATTTCATGTGTAAATCTGGTCATGTGTTGATCAATGACTTAGACTCTGCTAAGTCATTGGTTTTCCTTTGCTGATTCAGGCAGCCCCTTCCATTTTCTAATGACATTAGGGAAGAAATAGCACTTTGTTCTAGTGTATACAATAAGACATGTGCCTCTTGTATGCTTTATTATCCCTAATTCTTGTCACACTGAAAATTAAAAGTTTTAAATAGAAATCTCTATTTGTAAACCAATGTCTTAATCCCACCAGCCCAGAGTCCTTGAACTTAATTGTTTATATTAATAAGCTCCTGAGCATTTAAAGCAAAATAAATCTAACATCAGCTAGTTAACTCATTGGCTATGATTGATCCAGGAATGGAACTTTTCTATCCTATCGAAAGTTATAGATGTTAGACAATTTTTTTTATTTCACTTTCTTGTTGAAGTTCTTGGTTTATTAATCATACTTTCGTTGTGAATTTTTCAGATATTTTCCACATAAAATCACATTCAATTTTAAAACATGGATGTAGCCGTTTTCAATATCTTATTAAAATAGTTTAGGCACAAGTTGTTAGTTTTTTTTAGATTCTGACAAAAATTGTTGAGGTGAAAAATCCTCTCTTTACAGAATTTACAGATAAAGGTATCTAAAAAAAATTCCTTAAGGTGGTCTCATGGTCTGGTAGAGTTAAATATTGTTTTAAAATGTCCTTAATTTTCCTGTAAATATTTTTTAACTACCTTACTTAAATATTATCTTAGAAATATTGAAAGATAAAAAGAAATTAGTCTTTTGAACTTTTTAGAATCTTTAAATTAAATAAATTCTAGTAATATTGAACAAAACTTAAAACATTGCAGTAACATTTGCTTAAACAAAATATTAAACAGTAATAAAGTAACAATATGACTAAATGCATAACACGTAGGATGTAATCATCTTATTTTTTGAAGTAATGTTTGTATCATATAAGATATCACTCACCAGCTTGACATGTAAAATATTAGAACACATTAATATGTAGCAACACCAAAAACAACTTGGATAAACATTATGTCTATATTTCATACCAACATAACTTTAGAAAATATTAATCAATCAATGGGAAGCGTGGTCAAGAGCTAACTGTACTATTTTAGCTATCAAACATAAAGTTATGATATAAATTAATATGAACATTAATAGTTTAATTACAGTTATATAAATTAATTATATTAAACTATGTGATAAATATTAAATTATGTAAATCTAAAAATGTCATTAATTATAATGTATTACATTATTATTTCTTTAGCTTGTTTATATCATTATAAAATATATTGCTTGCCTTATATGTTTTCATAAGTTTTATACTTTAATAAAAAATATATTATAACAGTTTGTGTTCTTTTTTTTTTAGCTCAAGGACTTGTGTTGTTATTGCTCAAGACGCCTGGTGATGTGGAAAATTTAGTTGCATATTAATAATTCAATAATATTAATTAATTATTAATTGCTAGCACTAATTTAAAAGATATTATGATTAAAAAATATATATAAAATCATAACCACTGTAGTAAAATAAAATAAAAAAAATTTAAACTAATATGTTTGCATAATAAAAACAAGTAAATATGAGTAGGTTTAAAGTAGAAATAAACTAAAATTTAAAACTAAATCTTACACCTAAATTTACTAGAAATAAAACACAGATTGAAACTAAAATGTTAGCATAATATAAAACTAGTAAATATAAGTAGGTTTAAAGTAGACATTAACAATTTAAACTTTAAAACTAAATGTAGTTTAACTTACAACTAAATGTAGTAGAATTAAAATCTTTATAGCCTTGTAACCTATCTACGTTGTCATTTTTTTGCTATCAAAAATCATTTGTTTAAAAACTAGTAAATCTCTATAGCTTTAAAGTAGAAATTAACTTAAATTTAAAACTAAATGTAGTATTAACCTACACAAAATGTAGTAAAAATAAAACACACATTGAAACAAAAATGTTAGCATAAAATTAAACTAGTAAATACATGCAGGTTTAATATAGTAAACACTAAAATAATTGTAATGTCCTGAGACATGACTTTAAACTGCGCTCCTCTTTTTTGGCACTTTTGGAGCTTAAAAGTGCCTTTCTTCTTTTCCATCATGATGTCTGCCTTCTCTCTAAATGTAATATTAACTAATATGTTAGCATAAAAAAACTAGTAAAAAATAAGTAGGTTTAAAGTAGAAATTAACTAAAATTTAAAACTAAATATTGTCGAAAAAAAAAGCACAGATTCAAACAAAATTGTTAGCATAATATAAAACTAGTAAATATAAGTAGGTTTAAAGCAGACATAAAACAATTTAAACTTTTAAATTGAATGTAGTTTAACTTACACATAAATGTAGTAGAATTAAAATCTTTATAACCTGTAACCTATCTACAATGTCACTATTTTGCTGTTAACAATGACTTTGTTTGCATAGGTTGTTACTTTGTAAATCTAATTTTTAAAAATGTCTAAATGCTAGCACAAATTTAATATATATTCTAATTAAAAATAAAATCATAACCACTGTAGTAGAATTAAATTAAAAGATTTAAACTAAAGTTAGCATAATAAAAACTAGTAAATATATGTAGGTTTAAAGTAGAAATTAACTAAAATTTAAAACTTAATATAGAATTAACTTACACAAAATGCAGTAGAAATAAAAAATAAATAGAAACTAAAATGTAAGCATAATATAAAACTAGTAAATAAATGCAGGTTTAGTATAGTAAACACTAAAATAATTGTAATGTCCCGAGACATGACGTTAAACTGCGCTCCTCTTTTTTGGCACTTTTGGAGCTTCAAAGTGCCCTTCTTCTTTTCCATCATGATGTCTGCCTCCTCTCTAAATGTAATATTAACTAATATGTTAGCATAATAAAAACTAGTAAATATAAGTAGGTTTAAAGTAGAAATAAACTAAAATTTAAAACTAAATGTAGTCTAAAAAAAAAGCACAGATTCAAACAAAAATGTTAGCATAATATAAAACAAGTAAATTTAAGTAGGTTTAAAGCAGACATAAAACAATTCAAACTTTAAAACTGAATGTAGTTTAACTTACACCTAAATGTAGTAGAATTAAAATCTTTATAACCTGTAACCTATCTACAATGTCATTGTTTTGCTGTCAACAATGCCTTTGTTTGCTTAGGTTGTAAACAGTAGTTATTCTAAAATCTAATTTTAAAAAATGTCTAAATGCTAGCACTAATTTAATGTATATTCTAATTAAAAATAAAATATAAAATCATAACCACTGTAGTAGAATTAAACTAAAAGATTTAAACTAAAGTTAGCATAATAAAAACTAGTAAATATATGTAGGTTTAAAGTAGAAATTAACTAAAATTTAAAACTAAATATAGTATAAACTTACACAAAATGCAGTAGAAATAAAACACAAATAGAAACTAAAATGTAAGCATAATATAAAACAAGTAAATAAATGCAGGTTTAGTATAGTAAACACTAAAATAATTGTAATGTCCCGAGACATGACGTTAAACTGCGCTCCTCTTTTTTGGCACTTTTGGAGCTTAAAAGTGCCCTTCTTCTTTTCCATAATGATGTCTGCCTCCTCTCTAAATGTAATATTAACTAATATGTTAGCATAATAAAAACTAGTAAATATAAGTAGGTTTAAAGTAGAAATAAACTAAAATTTAAAACTAAATGTAGTCGAAAAAAAAAGCACAGATTCAAACTAAGAGGTTAGCATAATATGAAACTAGTAAATATAAGTAGGTTTAAAGCAGACATAAAACAATTCAAACTTTAAAACTGAATGTAGTTTAACTTACACCTAAATGTAGTAGAATTAAAATCTTTATAACCTGTAACCTATCTACAATGTCATTGTTTTGCTGTCAACAATGCCTTTGTTTGCTTAGGTTGTAAACAGTAGTTATTCTAAAATCTAATTTTAAAAAATGTCTAAATGCTAGCACTAATTTAATGTATATTCTAATTAAAAATAAAATATAAAATCATAACCACTGTAGTAGAATTAAACTAAAAGATTTAAACTAAAGTTAGCATAATAAAAACTAGTAAATATATGTAGGTTTAAAGTAGAAATTAACTAAAATTTAAAACTAAATATAGTATAAACTTACACAACATGCAGTAGAAATAAAACACAAATAGAAACTAAAATGTAAGCATAATATAAAACTAGTAAATAAATGCAGGTTTAGTATAGTAAACACTAAAATAATTGTAATGTCCCGAGACATGACGTTAAACTGCGCTCCTCTTTTTTGGCACTTTTAGAGCTTAAAAGTGCCCTTCTTCTTTTCCATCATGATGTCTGCCTCCTCTCTAAATGTAATATTAACTAATATGTTAGCATAATAAAAACTAGTAAATATAAGTAGGTTTAAAGTAGAAATTAACTAAAATTTAAAACTAAATGTAGCCGAAAAAAAAAGCACAGATTTAAACTAAGAGGTTAGCATAATATAAAACTAGTAAATATAAGTAGGTTTAAAAAGAAGACATAAAACAATTCAAACTTTAAAACTGAATGTAGTTTAACTTACACCTAAATGTAGTAGAATTAAAATCTTTATAACCTGTAACCTATCTACAATGTCATTGTTTTGCTGTCAACAATGCCTTTGTTTGCTTAGGTTGTAAACAGTAGTTATTCTAAAATCTAATTTTAAAAAATGTCTAAATGCTAGCACTAATTTAATGTATATTCTAATTAAAAATAGAATATAAAATCATAACCACTGTAGTAGAATTAAACTAAACTAAAGTTAGCATAATAAAAACTAGTAAATATATGTAGGTTTAAAGTAGAAATTAACTAAAATTTAAAACTAAATGTAGTCTAAAAAAAAAAGCACAGATTCAAACAAAAATGTTAGCATAATATAAAACAAGTAAATATAAGTAGGTTTAAAGCAGACATAAAACAATTCAAACTTTAAAACTGAATGTAGTTTAACTTACACCTAAATGTAGTAGAATTAAAATCTTTATAACCTGTAACCTATCTACAATGTCATTGTTTTGCTGTCAATAATGCCTTTGTTTGCTTAGGTTGTAAACAGTAGTTATTCTAAAATCTAATTTTAAAAAATGTCTAAATTCTAGCACTAACTTTATAGATATTCTAATTAAAAATAAAATATAAAATCATAACCACTGTAGTAGAATTAAAATACAATTTTAAACTAATATTGTAGCATAATAAATGCTAGTAAATATATGTAGGTTTAAAGTAGAAATTAACTAAAATTTAAAACTAAATATAGTATAAACTTACACAAAATGCAGTAGAAATAAAACACAGATAGAAACTAAAATGTAAGCATAATATAAAACTAGTAAATAAATGCAGGTTTAGTATAGTAAACACTAAAATAATTGTAATGTCCCGAGACATGACGTTAAACTGCGCTCCTCTTTTTTGGCACTTTTAGAGCTTAAAAGTGCCCTTCTTCTTTTCCATCATGATGTCTGCCTCCTCTCTAAATGTAATATTAACTAATATGTTAGCATAATAAAAACTAGTAAATATAAGTAGGTTTAAAGTAGAAATTAACTAAAATTTAAAACTAAATGTAGTCGAAAAAAACAGCACAGATTCAAACTAAGAGGTTAGCATAATATAAAACTAGTAAATATTAGTAGGTTTAAAGCAGACATAAAACAATTCAAACTTTAAAACTGAATGTAGTTTAACTTACACCTAAATGTAGTAGAATTAAAATCTTTATAACCTGTAACCTATCTACAATGTCATTGTTTTGCTGTCAACAATGCCTTTGTTTGCTTAGGTTGTAAACAGTAGTTATTCTAAAATCTAATTTTAAAAAATGTCTAAATGCTAGCACTAATTTAATGTATATTCTAATTAAAAATAAAATATAAAATCATAACCACTGTAGTAGAATTAAACTAAAAGATTTAAACTAAAGTTAGCATAATAAAAACTAGTAAATATATGTAGGTTTAAAGTAGAAATTAACTAAAATTTAAAACTAAATATAGTATAAACTTACACAACATGCAGTAGAAATAAAACACAAATAGAAACTAAAATGTAAGCATAATATAAAACTAGTAAATAAATGCAGGTTTAGTATAGTAAACACTAAAATAATTGTAATGTCCCGAGACATGACGTTAAACTGCGCTCCTCTTTTTTGGCACTTTTAGAGCTTAAAAGTGCCCTTCTTCTTTTCCATCATGATGTCTGCCTCCTCTCTAAATGTAATATTAACTAATATGTTAGCATAATAAAAACTAGTAAATATAAGTAGGTTTAAAGTAGAAATTAACTAAAATTTAAAACTAAATGTAGCCGAAAAAAAAAGCACAGATTTAAACTAAGACGTTAGCATAATATAAAACTAGTAAATATAAGTAGGTTTAAAAAGAAGACATAAAACAATTCAAACTTTAAAACTGAATGTAGTTTAACTTACACCTAAATGTAGTAGAATTAAAATCTTTATAACCTGTAACCTATCTACAATGTCATTGTTTTGCTGTCAACAATGCCTTTGTTTGCTTAGGTTGTAAACAGTAGTTATTCTAAAATCTAATTTTAAAAAATGTCTAAATGCTAGCACTAATTTAATGTATATTCTAATTAAAAATAGAATATAAAATCATAACCACTGTAGTAGAATTAAACTAAAAGATTTAAACTAAAGTTAGCATAATAAAAACTAGTAAATATATGTAGGTTTAAAGTAGAAATTAACTAAAATTTAAAACTAAATGTAGTCTAAAAAAAAAAGCACAGATTCAAACAAAAATGTTAGCATAATATAAAACAAGTAAATATAAGTAGGTTTAAAGCAGACATAAAACAATTCAAACTTTAAAACTGAATGTAGTTTAACTTACACCTAAATGTAGTAGAATTAAAATCTTTATAACCTGTAACCTATCTACAATGTCATTGTTTTGCTGTCAATAATGCCTTTGTTTGCTTAGGTTGTAAACAGTAGTTATTCTAAAATCTAATTTTAAAAAATGTCTAAATTCTAGCACTAACTTTATAGATATTCTAATTAAAAATAAAATATAAAATCATAACCACTGTAGTAGAATTAAAATACAATTTTAAACTAATATTGTAGCATAATAAATGCTAGTAAATATATGTAGGTTTAAAGTAGAAATTAACTAAAATTTAAAACTAAATATAGTATAAACTTACACAAAATGCAGTAGAAATAAAACACAAATAGAAACTAAAATGTAAGCATAATATAAAACTAGTAAATAAATGCAGGTTTAGTATAGTAAACACTAAAATAATTGTAATGTCCCGAGACATGACGTTAAACTGCGCTCCTCTTTTTTGGCACTTTTAGAGCTTAAAAGTGCCCTTCTTCTTTTCCATCATGATGTCTGCCTCCTCTCTAAATGTAATATTAACTAATATGTTAGCATAATAAAAACTAGTAAATATAAGTAGGTTTAAAGTAGAAATTAACTAAAATTTAAAACTAAATGTAGTCGAAAAAAACAGCACAGATTCAAACTAAGAGGTTAGCATAATATAAAACTAGTAAATATTAGTAGGTTTAAAGCAGACATAAAACAATTCAAACTTTAAAACTGAATGTAGTTTAACTTACACCTAAATGTAGTAGAATTAAAATCTTTATAACCTGTAACCTATCGACAATGTCATTGTTTTGCTGTCAAAAATGCCTTTGTTTGCTTAGGTTGTAAACAGTAGTTATTCTAAAATCTAATTTAAAAAAATGTCAAAATGCTAGCACTAATTTAATGTATATTCTAATTAAAAATAAAATTTAAAATCATAACCACTGTAGTAGAATTAAACTAAAAGATTTAAACTAAAGTTAGCATAATAAAAACTAGTAAATTTATGTAGGTTTAAAGTAGAAATTAACTACAATTTAAAACTAAATATAGTATAAACTTACACAAAATGCAGAAGATATAAAACACAAATAGAAACTAAAATGTAAGCATAATATAAAACTAGTAAATAAAAGTAGGTTTAAAGTAGAAATTATATAAAATTTAAAACTAAATATAGTATAAACTTACACAAAATGCAGTAGAAATAAAACACAAATAGAAACTAAAATGTAAGCATAATATAAAACTAGTAAATAAATGCAGGTTTAGTATAGTAAACACTAAAATAATTGTAATGTCCCGAGACATGACGTTAAACTGCGCTCCTCTTTTTTGGCACTTTTGGAGCTTAAAAGTGCCCTTCTTCTTTTCCATCATGATGTCTGCCTCCTCTCTAAATGTAATATTAACTAATATGTTAGCATAATAAAAACTAGTAAATATAAGTAGGTTTAAAGCAGACATAAAACAATTCAAACTTTAAAACTGAATGTAGTTTAACTTACACCTAAATGTAGTAGAATTAAAATCTTTATAACCTGTAACCTATCGACAATGTCATTGTTTTGCTGTCAAAAATTCCTTTGTTTGCTTAGGTTGTAAACAGTAGTTATTCTAAAATCTAATTTAAAAAAATGTCGAAATGCTAGCACTAATTTAATGTATATTCTAATTAAAAATAAAATTTAAAATCATAACCACTGTAGTAGAATTAAACTAAAAGATTTAAACTAAAGTTAGCATAATAAAAACTAGTAAATTTATGTAGGTTTCAAGTAGAAATTAACTACAATTTAAAACTAAATATAGTATAAACTTACACAAAATGCAGTAGATATAAAACACAAATAGAAACTAAAATGTAAGCATAATATAAAACTAGTAAATAAAAGTAGGTTTAAAGTAGAAATTAACTAAAATTTAAAACTAAATATAGTATAAACTTACACAAAATGCAGTAGAAATAAAACACAAATAGAAACTAAAATGTAAGCATAATATAAAACTAGTAAATAAATGCAGGTTTAGTATAGTAAACACTAAAATAATTGTAATGTCCCGAGACATGACATTAAACTGCGCTCCTCTTTTTTGGCACTTTTGGAGCTTAAAAGTGTGCTTCTTATTTTCCATAATGATGTCTGCCTCCTCTCTAAATGTAATATTAACTAATATGTTAGCATAATAAAAACTAGTAAATCTAATTAGGTTTAATTAGAAATTAACTAAAATTTAAAACTAAATGTAATCGAAAAAAAAAAGCACAGATTCAAACTAAGAGGTTAGCATAATATAAAACTAGTAAATATAAGTAGGTTTAAAGCAGACATAAAACAATTCAAACTTTAAAACTGAATGTAGTTTAACTTACACCTAAATGTAGTAGAATTAAAATCTTTATAACCTGTAACCTATCTACAATGTCATTGTTTTGCTGTCAACAATGCCTTTGTTTGCTTAGGTTGTAAATAGTAGTTATTCTAAAATCTAATTTTAAAAAATGTCTAAATGCTAGCAATAATTTAATATATATTCTAATTAAAAATAAAATATAAAATCATAACCACTGTAGTAGAATTAAACTAAAAGATTTAAACTAAAGTTAGCATAATAAAAACTAGTAAATATATGTAGGTTTAAAGTAGAAATTAACTACAATTTAAAACTAAATATAGTATAAATTTACACAAAATGCAGTAGAAATAAAACACAAATAGAAACTAAAATGTAAGCATAATATAAAACTAGTAAATAAATGCAGGTTTAGTATAGTAAACACTAAAATAATTGTAATGTCCCGAGACATGACGTTAAACTGCGCTCCTCTTTTTTTTGCACTTTTAGAGCTTAAAAGTGCCCTTCTTCTTTTCCATCACGATGTCTGCCTCCTCTCTAAATGTAATATTAACTAATATGTTAGCATAATAAAAACTAGTAAATATAAGTAGGTTTAAAGTAGAAATAAACTAAAATTTAAAACTAAATGTAGTCTAAAAAATAAGCACAGATTCAAACTAAAAGGTTAGCATAATATAAAACTAGTAAATATAAGTAGGTTTAAAGCAGACATAAAACAATTCAAACTTTAAAACTGAATGTAGTTTAACTTACACCTAAATGTAGTAGAATTAAAATCTTTATAACCTGTAACCTATCTACAATGTCATTGTTTTGCTGTCAACAATGCCTTTGTTTGCATAGGTTGTAAACAGTAGTTATTCTAAAATCTAATTTTAAAAAATGTCTAAATGCTAGCACTAATTTAATGTATATTCTAATTAAAAATAAAATATAAAATCATAACCACTGTAGTAGAATTAAACTAAAAGATTTAAACTAAAGTTAGCATAATAAAAACTAGTAAATATATGTAGGTTTAAAGTAGAAATTAACTAAAATTTAAAACTAAATATAGTATAAACTTACACAAAATGCAGTAGAAATAAAACACAAATAGAAACTAAAATGTAAGCATAATATAAAACAAGTAAATAAATGCAGGTTTAGTATAGTAAACACTAAAATAATTGTAATGTCCCGAGACATGACGTTAAATTGCGCTCCTCTTTTTTGGCACTTTTAGAGCTTAAAAGTGCCCTTCTTCTTTTCCATCACGATGTCTGCCTCCTCTCTAAATGTAATATTAACTAATATGTTAGCATAATAAAAACTAGTAAATATAAGTAGGTTTAAAGTAGAAATAAACTAAAATTTAAAACTAAATGTAGTCTAAAAAATAAGCACAGATTCAAACTAAAAGGTTAGCATAATATAAAACTAGTAAATATAAGTAGGTTTAAAGCAGACATAAAACAATTCAAACTTTAAAACTGAATGTAGTTTAACTTACACCTAAATGTAGTAGAATTAAAATCTTTATAACCTGTAACCTATCTACAATGTCATTGTTTTGCTGTCAACAATGCCTTTGTTTGCTTAGGTTGTAAACAGTAGTTATTCTAAAATCTAATTTTAAAAAATGTCTAAATGCTAGCACTAATTTAATGTATATTCTAATTAAAAATAAAATATAAAATCATAACCACTGTAGTAGAATTAAATTAAAAGATTTAAACTAAAGTTAGCATTATAAAAACTAGTAAATATATGTAGGTTTAAAGTAGAAATTAACTAAAATTTAAAACTAAATATAGTATAAACTTACACAAAATGCAGTAGAAATAAAACACAAATAGAAACTAAAATGTAAGCATAATATAAAACTAGTAAATAAATGCAGGTTTAGTATAGTAAACACTAAAATAATTGTAATGTCCCGAGACATGACGTTAAACTGCGCTCCTCTTTTTTGGCACTTTTAGAGCTTAAAAGTGCCCTTCTTCTTTTCCATCATGATGTCTGCCTCCTCTCTAAATGTAATATTAACTAATATGTTAGCATAATAAAAACTAGTAAATATAAGTAGGTTTAAAGTAGAAATTAACTAAAATTTAAAACTAAATGTAGTCGAAAAAAACAGCACAGATTCAAACTAAGAGGTTAGCATAATATAAAACTAGTAAATATTAGTAGGTTTAAAGCAGACATAAAACAATTCAAACTTTAAAACTGAATGTAGTTTAACTTACACCTAAATGTAGTAGAATTAAAATCTTTATAACCTGTAACCTATCGACAATGTCATTGTTTTGCTGTCAAAAATGCCTTTGTTTGCTTAGGTTGTAAACAGTAGTTATTCTAAAATCTAATTTAAAAAAATGTCAAAATGCTAGCACTAATTTAATGTATATTCTAATTAAAAATAAAATTTAAAATCATAACCACTGTAGTAGAATTAAACTAAAAGATTTAAACTAAAGTTAGCATAATAAAAACTAGTAAATTTATGTAGGTTTAAAGTAGAAATTAACTACAATTTAAAACTAAATATAGTATAAACTTACACAAAATGCAGAAGATATAAAACACAAATAGAAACTAAAATGTAAGCATAATATAAAACTAGTAAATAAAAGTAGGTTTAAAGTAGAAATTAACTAAAATTTAAAACTAAATATAGTATAAACTTACACAAAATGCAGTAGAAATAAAACACAAATAGAAACTAAAATGTAAGCATAATATAAAACTAGTAAATAAATGCAGGTTTAGTATAGTAAACACTAAAATAATTGTAATGTCCCGAGACATGACGTTAAACTGCGCTCCTCTTTTTTGGCACTTTTGGAGCTTAAAAGTGCCCTTCTTCTTTTCCATCATGATGTCTGCCTCCTCTCTAAATGTAATATTAACTAATATGTTAGCATAATAAAAACTAGTAAATATAAGTAGGTTTAAAGCAGACATAAAACAATTCAAACTTTAAAACTGAATGTAGTTTAACTTACACCTAAATGTAGTAGAATTAAAATCTTTATAACCTGTAACCTATCGACAATGTCATTGTTTTGCTGTCAAAAATTCCTTTGTTAGCTTAGGTTGTAAACAGTAGTTATTCTAAAATCTAATTTAAAAAAATGTCGAAATGCTAGCACTAATTTAATGTATATTCTAATTAAAAATAAAATTTAAAATCATAACCACTGTAGTAGAATTAAACTAAAAGATTTAAACTAAAGTTAGCATAATAAAAACTAGTAAATTTATGTAGGTTTCAAGTAGAAATTAACTACAATTTAAAACTAAATATAGTATAAACTTACACAAAATGCAGTAGATATAAAACACAAATAGAAACTAAAATGTAAGCATAATATAAAACTAGTAAATAAAAGTAGGTTTAAAGTAGAAATTAACTAAAATTTAAAACTAAATATAGTATAAACTTACACAAAATGCAGTAGAAATAAAACACAAATAGAAACTAAAATGTAAGCATAATATAAAACTAGTAAATAAATGCAGGTTTAGTATAGTAAACACTAAAATAATTGTAATGTCCCGAGACATGACATTAAACTGCGCTCCTCTTTTTTGGCACTTTTGGAGCTTAAAAGTGTGCTTCTTATTTTCCATAATGATGTCTGCCTCCTCTCTAAATGTAATATTAACTAATATGTTAGCATAATAAAAACTAGTAAATCTAATTAGGTTTAATTAGAAATTAACTAAAATTTAAAACTAAATGTAATCGAAAAAAAAAAGCACAGATTCAAACTAAGAGGTTAGCATAATATAAAACTAGTAAATATAAGTAGGTTTAAAGCAGACATAAAACAATTCAAACTTTAAAACTGAATGTAGTTTAACTTACACCTAAATGTAGTAGAATTAAAATCTTTATAACCTGTAACCTATCTACAATGTCATTGTTTTGCTGTCAACAATGCCTTTGTTTGCTTAGGTTGTAAATAGTAGTTATTCTAAAATCTAATTTTAAAAAATGTCTAAATGCTAGCAATAATTTAATATATATTCTAATTAAAAATAAAATATAAAATCATAACCACTGTAGTAGAATTAAACTAAAAGATTTAAACTAAAGTTAGCATAATAAAAACTAGTAAATATATGTAGGTTTAAAGTAGAAATTAACTACAATTTAAAACTAAATATAGTATAAATTTACACAAAATGCAGTAGAAATAAAACACAAATAGAAACTAAAATGTAAGCATAATATAAAACTAGTAAATAAATGCAGGTTTAGTATAGTAAACACTAAAATAATTGTAATGTCCCGAGACATGACGTTAAACTGCGCTCCTCTTTTTTTTGCACTTTTAGAGCTTAAAAGTGCCCTTCTTCTTTTCCATCACGATGTCTGCCTCCTCTCTAAATGTAATATTAACTAATATGTTAGCATAATAAAAACTAGTAAATATAAGTAGGTTTAAAGTAGAAATAAACTAAAATTTAAAACTAAATGTAGTCTAAAAAATAAGCACAGATTCAAACTAAAAGGTTAGCATAATATAAAACTAGTAAATATAAGTAGGTTTAAAGCAGACATAAAACAATTCAAACTTTAAAACTGAATGTAGTTTAACTTACACCTAAATGTAGTAGAATTAAAATCTTTATAACCTGTAACCTATCTACAATGTCATTGTTTTGCTGTCAACAATGCCTTTGTTTGCATAGGTTGTAAACAGTAGTTATTCTAAAATCTAATTTTAAAAAATGTCTAAATGCTAGCACTAATTTAATGTATATTCTAATTAAAAATAAAATATAAAATCATAACCACTGTAGTAGAATTAAACTAAAAGATTTAAACTAAAGTTAGCATAATAAAAACTAGTAAATATATGTAGGTTTAAAGTAGAAATTAACTAAAATTTAAAACTAAATATAGTATAAACTTACACAAAATGCAGTAGAAATAAAACACAAATAGAAACTAAAATGTAAGCATAATATAAAACAAGTAAATAAATGCAGGTTTAGTATAGTAAACACTAAAATAATTGTAATGTCCCGAGACATGACGTTAAATTGCGCTCCTCTTTTTTGGCACTTTTAGAGCTTAAAAGTGCCCTTCTTCTTTTCCATCACGATGTCTGCCTCCTCTCTAAATGTAATATTAACTAATATGTTAGCATAATAAAAACTAGTAAATATAAGTAGGTTTAAAGTAGAAATAAACTAAAATTTAAAACTAAATGTAGTCTAAAAAATAAGCACAGATTCAAACTAAAAGGTTAGCATAATATAAAACTAGTAAATATAAGTAGGTTTAAAGCAGACATAAAACAATTCAAACTTTAAAACTGAATGTAGTTTAACTTACACCTAAATGTAGTAGAATTAAAATCTTTATAACCTGTAACCTATCTACAATGTCATTGTTTTGCTGTCAACAATGCCTTTGTTTGCATAGGTTGTAAACAGTAGTTATTCTAAAATCTAATTTTAAAAAATGTCTAAATGCTAGCACTAATTTAATGTATATTCTAATTAAAAATAAAATATAAAATCATAACCACTGTAGTAGAATTAAACTAAAAGATTTAAACTAAAGTTAGCATAATAAAAACTAGTAAATATATGTAGGTTTAAAGTAGAAATTAACTACAATTTAAAACTAAATATAGTATAAACTTACACAAAATGTAGTAGAAATAAAACACAAATAGAAACTAAAAGTGTAAGCATAATATAAAACAAGTAAATAAATGCAGGTTTAGTATAGTAAACACTAAAATAATTGTAATGTCCCGAGACATGACGTTAAATTGCGCTCCTCTTTTTTGGCACTTTTAGAGCTTAAAAGTGCCCTTCTTCTTTTCCATCACGATGTCTGCCTCCTCTCTAAATGTAATATTAACTAATATGTTAGCATAATAAAAACTAGTAAATATAAGTAGGTTTAAAGTAGAAATAAACTAAAATTTAAAACTAAATGTAGTCTAAAAAATAAGCACAGATTCAAACTAAAAGGTTAGCATAATATAAAACTAGTAAATATAAGTAGGTTTAAAGCAGACATAAAACAATTCAAACTTTAAAACTGAATGTAGTTTAACTTACACCTAAATGTAGTAGAATTAAAATCTTTATAACCTGTAACCTATCTACAATGTCATTGTTTTGCTGTCAACAATGCCTTTGTTTGCTTAGGTTGTAAACAGTAGTTATTCTAAAATCTAATTTTAAAAAATGTCTAAATGCTAGCACTAATTTAATGTATATTCTAATTAAAAATAAAATATAAAATCATAACCACTGTAGTAGAATTAAACTAAAAGATTTAAACTAAAGTTAGCATAATAAAAACTAGTAAATATATGTAGGTTTAAAGTAGAAATTAACTAAAATTTAAAACTAAATATAGTATAAACTTACACAAAATGCAGTAGAAATAAAACACAAATAGAAACTAAAATGTAAGCATAATATAAAACAAGTAAATAAATGCAGGTTTAGTATAGTAAACACTAAAATAATTGTAATGTCCCGAGACATGACGTTAAATTGCGCTCCTCTTTTTTGGCACTTTTAGAGCTTAAAAGTGCCCTTCTTCTTTTCCATCACGATGTCTGCCTCCTCTCTAAATGTAATATTAACTAATATGTTAGCATAATAAAAACTAGTAAATATAAGTAGGTTTAAAGTAGAAATAAACTAAAATTTAAAACTAAATGTAGTCTAAAAAATAAGCACAGATTCAAACTAAAAGGTTAGCATAATATAAAACTAGTAAATATAAGTAGGTTTAAAGCAGACATAAAACAATTCAAACTTTAAAACTGAATGTAGTTTAACTTACACCTAAATGTAGTAGAATTAAAATCTTTATAACCTGTAACCTATCTACAATGTCATTGTTTTGCTGTCAACAATGCCTTTGTTTGCTTAGGTTGTAAACAGTAGTTATTCTAAAATCTAATTTTAAAAAATGTCTAAATGCTAGCACTAATTTAATGTATATTCTAATTAAAAATAAAATATAAAATCATAACCACTGTAGTAGAATTAAACTAAAAGATTTAAACTAAAGTTAGCATAATAAAAACTAGTAAATATATGTAGGTTTAAAGTAGAAATTAACTAAAATTTAAAACTAAATATAGTATAAACTTACACAAAATGCAGTAGAAATAAAACACAAATAGAAACTAAAATGTAAGCATAATATAAAACAAGTAAATAAATGCAGGTTTAGTATAGTAAACACTAAAATAATTGTAATGTCCCGAGACATGACGTTAAACTGCGCTCCTCTTTTTTTTGCACTTTTAGAGCTTAAAAGTGCCCTTCTTCTTTTCCATCACGATGTCTGCCTCCTCTCTAAATGTAATATTAACTAATATGTTAGCATAATAAAAACTAGTAAATATAAGTAGGTTTAAAGTAGAAATAAACTAAAATTTAAAACTAAATGTAGTCTAAAAAATAAGCACAGATTCAAACTAAAAGGTTAGCATAATATAAAACTAGTAAATATAAGTAGGTTTAAAGCAGACATAAAACAATTCAAACTTTAAAACTGAATGTAGTTTAACTTACACCTAAATGTAGTAGAATTAAAATCTTTATAACCTGTAACCTATCTACAATGTCATGGTTTTGCTGTCAACAATGCCTTTGTTTGCATAGGTTGTAAACAGTAGTTATTCTAAAATCTAATTTTAAAAAATGTCTAAATGCTAGCACTAATTTAATGTATATTCTAATTAAAAATAAAATATAAAATCATAACCACTGTAGTAGAATTAAACTAAAAGATTTAAACTAAAGTTAGCATAATAAAAACTAGTAAATATATGTAGGTTTAAAGTAGAAATTAACTAAAATTTAAAACTAAATATAGTATAAACTTACACAAAATGCAGTAGAAATAAAACACAAATAGAAACTAAAATGTAAGCATAATATAAAACAAGTAAATAAATGCAGGTTTAGTATAGTAAACACTAAAATAATTGTAATGTCCCGAGACATGACGTTAAATTGCGCTCCTCTTTTTTGGCACTTTTAGAGCTTAAAAGTGCCCTTCTTCTTTTCCATCACGATGTCTGCCTCCTCTCTAAATGTAATATTAACTAATATGTTAGCATAATAAAAACTAGTAAATATAAGTAGGTTTAAAGTAGAAATAAACTAAAATTTAAAACTAAATGTAGTCTAAAAAATAAGCACAGATTCAAACTAAAAGGTTAGCATAATATAAAACTAGTAAATATAAGTAGGTTTAAAGCAGACATAAAACAATTCAAACTTTAAAACTGAATGTAGTTTAACTTACACCTAAATGTAGTAGAATTAAAATCTTTATAACCTGTAACCTATCTACAATGTCATTGTTTTGCTGTCAACAATGCCTTTGTTTGCTTAGGTTGTAAACAGTAGTTATTCTAAAATCTAATTTTAAAAAATGTCTAAATGCTAGCACTAATTTAATGTATATTCTAATTAAAAATAAAATATAAAATCATAACCACTGTAGTAGAATTAAACTAAAAGATTTAAACTAAAGTTAGCATAATAAAAACTAGTAAATATATGTAGGTTTAAAGTAGAAATTAACTAAAATTTAAAACTAAATATAGTATAAACTTACACAAAATGCAGTAGAAATAAAACACAAATAGAAACTAAAATGTAAGCATAATATAAAACAAGTAAATAAATGCAGGTTTAGTATAGTAAACACTAAAATAATTGTAATGTCCCGAGACATGACGTTAAATTGCGCTCCTCTTTTTTGGCACTTTTAGAGCTTAAAAGTGCCCTTCTTCTTTTCCATCACGATGTCTGCCTCCTCTCTAAATGTAATATTAACTAATATGTTAGCATAATAAAAACTAGTAAATATAAGTAGGTTTAAAGTAGAAATAAACTAAAATTTAAAACTAAATGTAGTCTAAAAAATAAGCACAGATTCAAACTAAAAGGTTAGCATAATATAAAACTAGTAAATATAAGTAGGTTTAAAGCAGACATAAAACAATTCAAACTTTAAAACTGAATGTAGTTTAACTTACACCTAAATGTAGTAGAATTAAAATCTTTATAACCTGTAACCTATCTACAATGTCATTGTTTTGCTGTCAACAATGCCTTTGTTTGCATAGGTTGTAAACAGTAGTTATTCTAAAATCTAATTTTAAAAAATGTCTAAATGCTAGCACTAATTTAATGTATATTCTAATTAAAAATAAAATATAAAATCATAACCACTGTAGTAGAATTAAACTAAAAGATTTAAACTAAAGTTAGCATAATAAAAACTAGTAAATATATGTAGGTTTAAAGTAGAAATTAACTAAAATTTAAAACTAAATATAGTATAAACTTACACAAAATGCAGTAGAAATAAAACACAAATAGAAACTAAAATGTAAGCATAATATAAAACAAGTAAATAAATGCAGGTTTAGTATAGTAAACACTAAAATAATTGTAATGTCCCGAGACATGACGTTAAATTGCGCTCCTCTTTTTTGGCACTTTTAGAGCTTAAAAGTGCCCTTCTTCTTTTCCATCACGATGTCTGCCTCCTCTCTAAATGTAATATTAACTAATATGTTAGCATAATAAAAACTAGTAAATAAAAGTAGGTTTAAAGGAGAAATAAACTAAAATTTAAAACTAAATGTAGTCTAAAAAATAAGCACAGATTCAAACTAAAAGGTTAGCATAATATAAAACTAGTAAATATAAGTAGGTTTAAAGCAGACATAAAACAATTCAAACTTTAAAACTGAATGTAGTTTAACTTACACCTAAATGTAGTAGAATTAAAATCTTTATAACCTGTAACCTATCTACAATGTCATTGTTTTGCTGTCAACAATGCCTTTGTTTGCTTAGGTTGTAAACAGTAGTTATTCTAAAATCTAATTTTAAAAAATGTCTAAATGCTAGCACTAATTTAATGTATATTCTAATTAAAAATAAAATATAAAATCATAACCACTGTAGTAGAATTAAACTAAAAGATTTAAACTAAAGTTAGCATAATAAAAACTAGTAAATATATGTAGGTTTAAAGTAGAAATTAACTAAAATTTAAAACTAAATATAGTATAAACTTACACAAAATGCAGTAGAAATAAAACACAAATAGAAACTAAAATGTAAGCATAATATAAAACAAGTAAATAAATGCAGGTTTAGTATAGTAAACACGAAAATAATTGTAATGTCCCGAGACATGACGTTAAATTGCGCTCCTCTTTTTTGGCACTTTTAGAGCTTAAAAGTGCCCTTCTTCTTTTCCATCACGATGTCTGCCTCCTCTCTAAATGTAATATTAACTAATATGTTAGCATAATAAAAACTAGTAAATATAAGTAGGTTTAAAGTAGAAATAAACTAAAATTTAAAACTAAATGTAGTCTAAAAAATAAGCACAGATTCAAACTAAAAGGTTAGCATAATATAAAACTAGTAAATATAAGTAGGTTTAAAGCAGACATAAAACAATTCAAACTTTAAAACTGAATGTAGTTTAACTTACACCTAAATGTAGTAGAATTAAAATCTTTATAACCTGTAACCTATCTACAATGTCATTGTTTTGCTGTCAACAATGCCTTTGTTTGCTTAGGTTGTAAACAGTAGTTATTCTAAAATCTAATTTTAAAAAATGTCTAAATGCTAGCACTAATTTAATGTATATTCTAATTAAAAATAAAATATAAAATCATAACCACTGTAGTAGAATTAAACTAAAAGATTTAAACTAAAGTTAGCATAATAAAAACTAGTAAATATATGTAGGTTTAAAGTAGAAATTAACTAAAATTTAAAACTAAATATAGTATAAACTTACACAAAATGCAGTAGAAATAAAACACAAATAGAAACTAAAATGTAAGCATAATATAAAACAAGTAAATAAATGCAGGTTTAGTATAGTAAACACTAAAATAATTGTAATGTCCTGAGACATGACGTTAAACTGCGCTCCTCTTTTTTGGCACTTTTAGAGCTTAAAAGTGCCCTTCTTCTTTTCCATCACGATGTCTGCCTCCTCTCTAAATGTAATATTAACTAATATGTTAGCATAATAAAAACTAGTAAATATAAGTAGGTTTAAAGTAGAAATAAACTAAAATTTAAAACTAAATGTAGTCTAAAAAATAAGCACAGATTCAAACTAAAAGGTTAGCATAATATAAAACTAGTAAATATAAGTAGGTTTAAAGCAGACATAAAACAATTCAAACTTTAAAACTGAATGTAGTTTAACTTACACCTAAATGTAGTAGAATTAAAATCTTTATAACCTGTAACCTATCTACAATGTCATTGTTTTGCTGTCAACAATGCCTTTGTTTGCTTAGGTTGTAAACAGTAGTTATTCTAAAATCTGATTTTAAAAAATGTCTAAATGCTAGCACTAATTTAATGTATATTCTAATTAAAAATAAAATATAAAATCATAACCACTGTAGTAGAATTAAACTAAAAGATTTAAACTAAAGTTAGCATAATAAAAACTAGTAAATATATGTAGGTTTAAAGTAGAAATTAACTACAATTTAAAACTAAATATAGTATAAATTTACACAAAATGCAGTAGAAATAAAACACAAATAGAAACTAAAATGTAAGCATAATATAAAACTAGTAAATAAATGCAGGTTTAGTATAATAAACACTAAAATAATTGTAATGTCCCGAGACATGACGTTAAACTGCGCTCCTCTTTTTTTTGCACTTTTAGAGCTTAAAAGTGCCCTTCTTCTTTTCCATCACGATGTCTGCCTCCTCTCTAAATGTAATATTAACTAATATGTTAGCATAATAAAAACTAGTAAACATAAGTAGGTTTAAAGTAGAAATAAACTAAAATTTAAAACTAAATGTAGTCTAAAAAATAAGCACAGATTCAAACTAAAAGGTTAGCATAATATAAAACTAGTAAATATAAGTAGGTTTAAAGCAGACATAAAACAATTCAAACTTTAAAACTGAATGTAGTTTAACTTACACCTAAATGTAGTAGAATTAAAATCTTTATAACCTGTAACCTATCTACAATGTCATTGTTTTGCTGTCAACAATGCCTTTGTTTGCTTAGGTTTTAAATAGTAGTTATTCTAAAATCTAATTTTAAAAAATGTCTAAATGCTAGCACTAATTTAATATATATTCTAATTAAAAATAAAATATAAAATCATAACCACTTTAGTAGAATTAAACTAAAAGATTTAAACTAAAGTTAGCATAATAAAAACTAGTAAATATATGTAGGTTTAAAGTAGAAATTAACTAAAATTTAAAACTAAATATAGTATAAACTTACACAAAATGCAGTAGAAATAAAACACAAATAGAAACTAAAATGTAAGCATAATATAAAACAAGTAAATAAATGCAGGTTTAGTATAGTAAACACTAAAATAATTGTAATGTCCTGAGACATGACGTTAAACTGCGCTCCTCTTTTTTGGCACTTTTAGAGCTTAAAAGTGCCCTTCTTCTTTTCCATCACGATGTCTGCCTCCTCTCTAAATGTAATATTAACTAATATGTTAGCATAATAAAAACTAGTAAATATAAGTAGGTTTAAAGTAGAAATAAACTAAAATTTAAAACTAAATGTAGTCTAAAAAATAAGCACAGATTCAAACTAAAAGGTTAGCATAATATAAAACTAGTAAATATAAGTAGGTTTAAAGCAGACATAAAACAATTCAAACTTTAAAACTGAATGTAGTTTAACTTACACCTAAATGTAGTAGAATTAAAATCTTTATAACCTGTAACCTATCTACAATGTCATTGTTTTGCTGTCAACAATGCCTTTGTTTGCTTAGGTTGTAAACAGTAGTTATTCTAAAATCTAATTTTAAAAAATGTCTAAATGCTAGCACTAATTTAATGTATATTCTAATTAAAAATAAAATATAAAATCATAACCACTGTAGTAGAATTAAACTAAAAGATTTAAACTAAAGTTAGCATAATAAAAACTAGTAAATATATGTAGGTTTAAAGTAGAAATTAACTAAAATTTAAAACTAAATATAGTATAAACTTACACAAAATGCAGTAGAAATAAAACACAAATAGAAACTAAAATGTAAGCATAATATAAAACAAGTAAATAAATGCAGGTTTAGTATAGTAAACACTAAAATAATTGTAATGTCCCGAGACATGACGTTAAACTGCGCTCCTCTTTTTTGGCACTTTTGGAGCTTAAAAGTGCCCTTCTTCTTTTCCATAATGATGTCTGCCTCCTCTCTAAATGTAATATTAATTAATATGTTAGCATAATAAAAACTAGTAAATATAAGTAGGTTTAAAGTAGAAATAAACTAAAATTTAAAACTAAATGTAGTCGAAAAAAAAAGCACAGATTCAAACTAAGAGGTTAGCATAATATAAAACTAGTAAATATAAGTAGGTTTAAAGCAGACATAAAACAATTCAAACTTTAAAACTGAATGTAGTTTAACTTACGCCTAAATGTAGTAGAATTAAAATCTTTATAACCTGTAACCTATCTACAATGTCATTGTTTTGCTGTCAACAATGCCTTTGTTTGCTTAGGTTGTAAACAGTAGTTATTCTAAAATCTAATTTTAAAAAATGTCTAAATGCTAGCACTAATTTAATGTATATTCTAATTAAAAATAAAATATAAAATCATAACCACTGTAGTAGAATTAAACTAAAAGATTTAAACTAAAGTTAGCATAATAAAAACTAGTAAATAAATGTAGGTTTAAAGTAGAAATTAACTAAAATTTAAAACTAAATATAGTATAAACTTACACAAAATGCAGTAGAAATAAAACACAAATAGAAACTAAAATGTAAGCATAATATAAAACAAGTAAATAAATGCAGGTTTAGTATAGTAAACACTAAAATAATTGTAATGTCCTGAGACATGACGTTAAACTGCGCTCCTCTTTTTTGGCACTTTTAGAGCTTAAAAGTGCCCTTCTTCTTTTCCATCACGATGTCTGCCTCCTCTCTAAATGTAATATTAACTAATATGTTAGCATAATAAAAACTAGTAAATATAAGTAGGTTTAAAGTAGAAATAAACTAAAATTTAAAACTAAATGTAGTCTAAAAAATAAGCACAGATTCAAACTAAAAGGTTAGCATAATATAAAACTAGTAAATATAAGTAGGTTTAAAGCAGACATAAAACAATTCAAACTTTAAAACTGAATGTAGTTTAACTTACACCTAAATGTAGTAGAATTAAAATCTTTATAACCTGTAACCTATCTACAATGTCATTGTTTTGCTGTCAACAATGCCTTTGTTTGCTTAGGTTTTAAATAGTAGTTATTCTAAAATCTAATTTTAAAAAATGTCTAAATGCTAGCACTAATTTAATATATATTCTAATTAAAAATAAAATATAAAATCATAACCACTTTAGTAGAATTAAACTAAAAGATTTAAACTAAAGTTAGCATAATAAAAACTAGTAAATATATGTAGGTTTAAAGTAGAAATTAACTAAAATTTAAAACTAAATATAGTATAAACTTACACAAAATGCAGTAGAAATAAAACACAAATAGAAACTAAAATGTAAGCATAATATAAAACAAGTAAATAAATGCAGGTTTAGTATAGTAAACACTAAAATAATTGTAATGTCCTGAGACATGACGTTAAACTGCGCTCCTCTTTTTTGGCACTTTTAGAGCTTAAAAGTGCCCTTCTTCTTTTCCATCACGATGTCTGCCTCCTCTCTAAATGTAATATTAACTAATATGTTAGCATAATAAAAACTAGTAAATATAAGTAGGTTTAAAGTAGAAATAAACTAAAATTTAAAACTAAATGTAGTCTAAAAAATAAGCACAGATTCAAACTAAAAGGTTAGCATAATATAAAACTAGTAAATATAAGTAGGTTTAAAGCAGACATAAAACAATTCAAACTTTAAAACTGAATGTAGTTTAACTTACACCTAAATGTAGTAGAATTAAAATCTTTATAACCTGTAACCTATCTACAATGTCATTGTTTTGCTGTCAACAATGCCTTTGTTTGCTTAGGTTGTAAACAGTAGTTATTCTAAAATCTAATTTTAAAAAATGTCTAAATGCTAGCACTAATTTAATGTATATTCTAATTAAAAATAAAATATAAAATCATAACCACTGTAGTAGAATTAAACTAAAAGATTTAAACTAAAGTTAGCATAATAAAAACTAGTAAATATATGTAGGTTTAAAGTAGAAATTAACTAAAATTTAAAACTAAATATAGTATAAACTTACACAAAATGCAGTAGAAATAAAACACAAATAGAAACTAAAATGTAAGCATAATATAAAACAAGTAAATAAATGCAGGTTTAGTATAGTAAACACTAAAATAATTGTAATGTCCCGAGACATGACGTTAAACTGCGCTCCTCTTTTTTGGCACTTTTGGAGCTTAAAAGTGCCCTTCTTCTTTTCCATAATGATGTCTGCCTCCTCTCTAAATGTAATATTAATTAATATGTTAGCATAATAAAAACTAGTAAATATAAGTAGGTTTAAAGTAGAAATAAACTAAAATTTAAAACTAAATGTAGTCGAAAAAAAAAGCACAGATTCAAACTAAGAGGTTAGCATAATATAAAACTAGTAAATATAAGTAGGTTTAAAGCAGACATAAAACAATTCAAACTTTAAAACTGAATGTAGTTTAACTTACGCCTAAATGTAGTAGAATTAAAATCTTTATAACCTGTAACCTATCTACAATGTCATTGTTTTGCTGTCAACAATGCCTTTGTTTGCTTAGGTTGTAAACAGTAGTTATTCTAAAATCTAATTTTAAAAAATGTCTAAATGCTAGCACTAATTTAATGTATATTCTAATTAAAAATAAAATATAAAATCATAACCACTGTAGTAGAATTAAACTAAAAGATTTAAACTAAAGTTAGCATAATAAAAACTAGTAAATATATGTAGGTTTAAAGTAGAAATTAACTAAAATTTAAAACTAAATATAGTATAAACTTACATAAAATGCAGTAGAAATAAAACACAAATAGAAACTAAAATGTAAGCATAATATAAAACAAGTAAATAAATGCAGGTTTAGTATAGTAAACACTAAAATAATTGTAATGTCCTGAGACATGACGTTAAACTGCGCTCCTCTTTTTTGGCACTTTTAGAGCTTAAAAGTGCCCTTCTTCTTTTCCATCACGATGTCTGCCTCCTCTCTAAATGTAATATTAACTAATATGTTAGCATAATAAAAACTAGTAAATATAAGTAGGTTTAAAGTAGAAATAAACTAAAATTTAAAACTAAATGTAGTCTAAAAAATAAGCACAGATTCAAACTAAAAGGTTAGCATAATATAAAACTAGTAAATATAAGTAGGTTTAAAGCAGACATAAAACAATTCAAACTTTAAAACTGAATGTAGTTTAACTTACACCTAAATGTAGTAGAATTAAAATCTTTATAACCTGTAACCTATCTACAATGTCATTGTTTTGCTGTCAACAATGCCTTTGTTTGCATAGGTTGTAAACAGTAGTTATTCTAAAATCTAATTTTAAAAAATGTCTAAATGCTAGCACTAATTTAATGTATATTCTAATTAAAAATAAAATATAAAATCATAACCACTGTAGTAGAATTAAACTAAAAGATTTAAACTAAAGTTAGCATAATAAAAACTAGTAAATATATGTAGGTTTAAAGTAGAAATTAACTACAATTTAAAACTAAATATAGTATAAATTTACACAAAATGCAGTAGAAATAAAACACAAATAGAAACTAAAATGTAAGCATAATATAAAACTAGTAAATAAATGCAGGTTAAGTATAATAAACACTAAAATAATTGTAATGTCCCGAGACATGACGTTAAACTGCGCTCCTCTTTTTTTTGCACTTTTAGAGCTTAAAAGTGCCCTTCTTCTTTTCCATCACGATGTCTGCCTCCTCTCTAAATGTAATATTAACTAATATGTTAGCATAATAAAAACTAGTAAACATAAGTAGGTTTAAAGTAGAAATAAACTAAAATTTAAAACTAAATGTAGTCTAAAAAATAAGCACAGATTCAAACTAAAAGGTTAGCATAATATAAAACTAGTAAATATAAGTAGGTTTAAAGCAGACATAAAACAATTCAAACTTTAAAACTGAATGTAGTTTAACTTACACCTAAATGTAGTAGAATTAAAATCTTTATAACCTGTAACCTATCTACAATGTCATTGTTTTGCTGTCAACAATGCCTTTGTTTGCTTAGGTTTTAAATAGTAGTTATTCTAAAATCTAATTTTAAAAAATGTCTAAATGCTAGCACTAATTTAATATATATTCTAATTAAAAATAAAATATAAAATCATAACCACTTTAGTAGAATTAAACTAAAAGATTTAAACTAAAGTTAGCATAATAAAAACTAGTAAATATATGTAGGTTTAAAGTAGAAATTAACTAAAATTTAAAACTAAATATAGTATAAACTTACACAAAATGCAGTAGAAATAAAACACAAATAGAAACTAAAATGTAAGCATAATATAAAACAAGTAAATAAATGCAGGTTTAGTATAGTAAACACTAAAATAATTGTAATGTCCTGAGACATGACGTTAAACTGCGCTCCTCTTTTTTGGCACTTTTAGAGCTTAAAAGTGCCCTTCTTCTTTTCCATCACGATGTCTGCCTCCTCTCTAAATGTAAAATTAACTAATATGTTAGCATAATAAAAACTAGTAAATATAAGTAGGTTTAAAGTAGAAATAAACTAAAATTTAAAACTAAATGTAGTCTAAAAAATAAGCACAGATTCAAACTAAAAGGTTAGCATAATATAAAACTAGTAAATATAAGTAGGTTTAAAGCAGACATAAAACAATTCAAACTTTAAAACTGAATGTAGTTTAACTTACACCTAAATGTAGTAGAATTAAAATCTTTATAACCTGTAACCTATCTACAATGTCATTGTTTTGCTGTCAACAATGCCTTTGTTTGCTTAGGTTGTAAACAGTAGTTATTCTAAAATCTAATTTTAAAAAATGTCTAAATGCTAGCACTAATTTAATGTATATTCTAATTAAAAATAAAATATAAAATCATAACCACTGTAGTAGAATTAAACTAAAAGATTTAAACTAAAGTTAGCATAATAAAAACTAGTAAATATATGTAGGTTTAAAGTAGAAATTAACTACAATTTAAAACTAAATATAGTATAAATTTACACAAAATGCAGTAGAAATAAAACACAAATAGAAACTAAAATGTAAGCATAATATAAAACTAGTAAATAAATGCAGGTTTAGTATAATAAACACTAAAATAATTGTAATGTCCCGAGACATGACGTTAAACTGCGCTCCTCTTTTTTTTGCACTTTTAGAGCTTAAAAGTGCCCTTCTTCTTTTCCATCACGATGTCTGCCTCCTCTCTAAATGTAATATTAACTAATATGTTAGCATAATAAAAACTAGTAAACATAAGTAGGTTTAAAGTAGAAATAAACTAAAATTTTAAACTAAATGTAGTCTAAAAAATAAGCACAGATTCAAACTAAAAGGTTAGCATAATATAAAACTAGTAAATATAAGTAGGTTTAAAGCAGACATAAAACAATTCAAACTTTAAAACTGAATGTAGTTTAACTTACACCTAAATGTAGTAGAATTAAAATCTTTATAACCTGTAACCTATCTACAATGTCATTGTTTTGCTGTCAACAATGCCTTTGTTTGCTTAGGTTTTAAATAGTAGTTATTCTAAAATCTAATTTTAAAAAATGTCTAAATGCTAGCACTAATTTAATATATATTCTAATTAAAAATAAAATATAAAATCATAACCACTTTAGTAGAATTAAACTAAAAGATTTAAACTAAAGTTAGCATAATAAAAACTAGTAAATATATGTAGGTTTAAAGTAGAAATTAACTAAAATTTAAAACTAAATATAGTATAAACTTACACAAAATGCAGTAGAAATAAAACACAAATAGAAACTAAAATGTAAGCATAATATAAAACAAGTAAATAAATGCAGGTTTAGTATAGTAAACACTAAAATAATTGTAATGTCCTGAGACATGACGTTAAACTGCGCTCCTCTTTTTGGCACTTTTAGAGCTTAAAAGTGCCCTTCTTCTTTTCCATCACGATGTCTGCCTCCTCTCTAAATGTAATATTAACTAATATGTTAGCATAATAAAAACTAGTAAATATAAGTAGGTTTAAAGTAGAAATAAACTAAAATTTAAAACTAAATGTAGTCTAAAAAATAAGCACAGATTCAAACTAAAAGGTTAGCATAATATAAAACTAGTAAATATAAGTAGGTTTAAAGCAGACATAAAACAATTCAAACTTTAAAACTGAATGTAGTTTAACTTACACCTAAATGTAGTAGAATTAAAATCTTTATAACCTGTAACCTATCTACAATGTCATTGTTTTGCTGTCAACAATGCCTTTGTTTGCTTAGGTTGTAAACAGTAGTTATTCTAAAATCTAATTTTAAAAAATGTCTAAATGCTAGCACTAATTTAATGTATATTCTAATTAAAAATAAAATATAAAATCATAACCACTGTAGTAGAATTAAACTAAAAGATTTAAACTAAAGTTAGCATAATAAAAACTAGTAAATATATGTAGGTTTAAAGTAGAAATTAACTACAATTTAAAACTAAATATAGTATAAATTTACACAAAATGCAGTAGAAATAAAACACAAATAGAAACTAAAATGTAAGCATAATATAAAACTAGTAAATAAATGCAGGTTTAGTATAATAAACACTAAAATAATTGTAATGTCCCGAGACATGACGTTAAACTGCGCTCCTCTTTTTTTTGCACTTTTAGAGCTTAAAAGTGCCCTTCTTCTTTTCCATCACGATGTCTGCCTCCTCTCTAAATGTAATATTAACTAATATGTTAGCATAATAAAAACTAGTAAACATAAGTAGGTTTAAAGTAGAAATAAACTAAAATTTAAAACTAAATGTAGTCTAAAAAATAAGCACAGATTCAAACTAAAAGGTTAGCATAATATAAAACTAGTAAATATAAGTAGGTTTAAAGCAGACATAAAACAATTCAAACTTTAAAACTGAATGTAGTTTAACTTACACCTAAATGTAGTAGAATTAAAATCTTTATAACCTGTAACCTATCTACAATGTCATTGTTTTGCTGTCAACAATGCCTTTGTTTGCTTAGGTTTTAAATAGTAGTTATTCTAAAATCTAATTTTAAAAAATGTCTAAATGCTAGCACTAATTTAATATATATTCTAATTAAAAATAAAATATAAAATCATAACCACTTTAGTAGAATTAAACTAAAAGATTTAAACTAAAGTTAGCATAATAAAAACTAGTAAATATATGTAGGTTTAAAGTAGAAATTAACTAAAATTTAAAACTAAATATAGTATAAACTTACACAAAATGCAGTAGAAATAAAACACAAATAGAAACTAAAATGTAAGCATAATATAAAACAAGTAAATAAATGCAGGTTTAGTATAGTAAACACTAAAATAATTGTAATGTCCTGAGACATGACGTTAAACTGCGCTCCTCTTTTTTGGCACTTTTAGAGCTTAAAAGTGCCCTTCTTCTTTTCCATCACGATGTCTGCCTCCTCTCTAAATGTAATATTAACTAATATGTTAGCATAATAAAAACTAGTAAATATAAGTAGGTTTAAAGTAGAAATAAACTAAAATTTAAAACTAAATGTAGTCTAAAAAATAAGCACAGATTCAAACTAAAAGGTTAGCATAATATAAAACTAGTAAATATAAGTAGGTTTAAAGCAGACATAAAACAATTCAAACTTTAAAACTGAATGTAGTTTAACTTACACCTAAATGTAGTAGAATTAAAATCTTTATAACCTGTAACCTATCTACAATGTCATTGTTTTGCTGTCAACAATGCCTTTGTTTGCTTAGGTTGTAAACAGTAGTTATTCTAAAATCTAATTTTAAAAAATGTCTAAATGCTAGCACTAATTTAATGTATATTCTAATTAAAAATAAAATATAAAATCATAACCACTGTAGTAGAATTAAACTAAAAGATTTAAACTAAAGTTAGCATAATAAAAACTAGTAAATATATGTAGGTTTAAAGTAGAAATTAACTAAAATTTAAAACTAAATATAGTATAAACTTACAGAAAATGCAGTAGAAATAAAACATAAATAGAAACTAAAATGTAAGCATAATATAAAACTAGTAAATAAATGCAGGTTTAGTATAGTAAACACTAAAATAATTGTAATGTCCCGAGACATGACGTTAAACTGCGCTCCTCTTTTTTGGCACTTTTGGAGCTTAAAAGTGCCCTTCTTCTTTTCCATCATGATGTCTGCCTCCTCTCTAAATGTAATATTAACTAATATGTTAGCATAATAAAAACTAGTAAATATAAGTAGGTTTAAAGCAGACATAAAACAATTCAAACTTTAAAACTGAATGTAGTTTAACTTACACCTAAATGTAGTAGAATTAAAATCTTTTTAACCTGTAACCTATCGACAATGTCATTGTTTTGCTGTCAAAAATGCCTTTGTTTGCTTAGGTTGTAAACAGTAGTTATTCTAAAATCTAATTTAAAAAAATGTCAAAATGCTAGCACTAATTTAATGTATATTCTAATTAAAAATAAAATTTAAAATCATAACCACTGTAGTAGAATTAAACTAAAAGATTTAAACTAAAGTTAGCATAATAAAAACTAGTAAATTTATGTAGGTTTAAAGTAGAAATTAACTACAATTTAAAACTAAATATAGTATAAACTTACACAAAATGCAGAAGATATAAAACACAAATAGAAACTAAAATGTAAGCATAATATAAAACTAGTAAATAAAAGTAGGTTTAAAGTAGAAATTAACTAAAATTTAAAACTAAATATAGTATAAACTTACACAAAATGCAGTAGAAATAAAACACAAATAGAAACTAAAATGTAAGCATAATATAAAACTAGTAAATAAATGCAGGTTTAGTATAGTAAACACTAAAATAATTGTAATGTCCCGAGACATGACGTTAAACTGCGCTCCTCTTTTTTGGCACTTTTGGAGCTTAAAAGTGCCCTTCTTCTTTTCCATAATGATGTCTGCCTCCTCTCTAAATGTAATATTAACTAATATGTTAGCATAATAAAAACTAGTAAATCTAATTAGGTTTAATTAGAAATTAACTAAAATTTAAAACTAAATGTAATCGAAAAAAAAAAGCACAGATTCAAACTAAGAGGTTAGCATAATATAAAACTAGTAAATATAAGTAGGTTTAAAGCAGACATAAAACAATTCAAACTTTAAAACTGAATGTAGTTTAACTTACACCTAAATGTAGTAGAATTAAAATCTTTATAACCTGTAACCTATCTACAATGTCATTGTTTTGCTGTCAACAATGCCTTTGTTTTCTTAGGTTTTAAATAGTAGTTATTCTAAAATCTAATTTTAAAAAATGTCTAAATGCTAGCAATAATTTAATATATATTCTAATTAAAAATAAAATATAAAATCATAACCACTGTAGTAGAATTAAACTAAAAGATTTAAACTAAAGTTAGCATAATAAAAACTAGTAAATATATGTAGGTTTAAAGTAGAAATTAACTACAATTTTAAACTAAATATAGTATAAACTTACACAAAATGCAGTAGAAATAAAACACAAATAGAAACTAAAATGTAAGCATAATATAAAACAAGTAAATAAATGCAGGTTTAGTATAGTAAACACTAAAATAATTGTAATGTCCCGAGACATGACGTTAAACTGCGCTCCTCTTTTTTGGCACTTTTGGAGCTTAAAAGTGCCCTTCTTCTTTTCCATAATGATGTCTGCCTCCTCTCTAAATGTAATATTAACTAATATGTTAGCATAATAAAAACTAGTAAATCTAATTAGGTTTAATTAGAAATTAACTAAAATTTAAAACTAAATGTAATCGAAAAAAAAAAGCACAGATTCAAACTAAGAGGTTAGCATAATATAAAACTAGTAAATATAAGTAGGTTTAAAGCAGACATAAAACAATTCAAACTTTAAAACTGAATGTAGTTTAACTTACACCTAAATGTAGTAGAATTAAAATCTTTATAACCTGTAACCTATCTACAATGTCATTGTTTTGCTGTCAACAATGCCTTTGTTTTCTTAGGTTTTAAATAGTAGTTATTCTAAAATCTAATTTTAAAAAATGTCTAAATGCTAGCAATAATTTAATATATATTCTAATTAAAAATAAAATATAAAATCATAACCACTGTAGTAGAATTAAACTAAAAGATTTAAACAAAAGTTAGCATAATAAAAACTAGTAAATATATGTAGGTTTAAAGTAGAAATTAACTACAATTTAAAACTAAATATAGTATAAATTTACACAAAATGCAGTAGAAATAAAACACAAATAGAAACTAAAATGTAAGCATAATATAAAACTAGTAAATAAATGCAGGTTTAGTATAGTAAACACTAAAATAATTGTAATGTCCTGAGACATGACGTTAAACTGCGCTCCTCTTTTTTGGCACTTTTAGAGCTTAAAAGTGCCCTTCTTCTTTTCCATCACGATGTCTGCCTCCTCTCTAAATGTAATATTAACTAATATGTTAGCATAATAAAAACTAGTAAATATAAGTAGGTTTAAAGTAGAAATAAACTAAAATTTAAAACTAAATGTAGTCTAAAAAATAAGCACAGATTCAAACTAAAAGGTTAGCATAATATAAAACTAGTAAATATAAGTAGGTTTAAAGCAGACATAAAACATATCAAACTTTAAAACTGAATGTAGTTTAACTTACACCTAAATGTAGTAGAATTAAAATCTTTATAACCTGTAACCTATCTACAATGTCATTGTTTTGCTGTCAACAATGCCTTTGTTTGCTTAGGTTGTAAACAGTAGTTATTCTAAAATCTAATTTTAAAAAATGTCTAAATGCTAGCACTAATTTAATGTATATTCTAATTAAAAATAAAATATAAAATCATAACCACTGTAGTAGAATTAAACTAAAAGATTTAAACTAAAGTTAGCATAATAAAAACTAGTAAATATATGTAGGTTTAAAGTAGAAATTAACTAAAATTTAAAACTAAATATAGTATAAACTTACACAAAATGCAGTAGAAATAAAACACAAATAGAAACTAAAATGTAAGCATAATATAAAACTAGTAAATAAATGCAGGTTTAGTATAGTAAACACTAAAATAATTGTAATGTCCCGAGACATGACGTTAAACTGCGCTCCTCTTTTTTGGCACTTTTGGAGCTTAAAAGTGCCCTTCTTCTTTTCCATCATGATGTCTGCCTCCTCTCTAAATGTAATATTAACTAATATGTTAGCATAATAAAAACTAGTAAATATAAGTAGGTTTAAAGCAGACATAAAACAATTGAAACTTTAAAACTGAATGTAGTTTAACTTACACCTAAATGTAGTAGAATTAAAATCTTTATAACCTGTAACCTATCGACAATGTCATTGTTTTGCTGTCAAAAATGCCTTTGTTTGCTTAGGTTGTAAACAGTAGTTATTCTAAAATCTAATTTAAAAAAATGTCAAAATGCTAGCACTAATTTAATGTATATTCTAATTAAAAATAAAATTTAAAATCATAACCACTGTAGTAGAATTAAACTAAAAGATTTAAACTAAAGTTAGCATAATAAAAACTAGTAAATTTATGTAGGTTTAAAGTAGAAATTAACTACAATTTAAAACTAAATATAGTATAAACTTACACAAAATGCAGAAGATATAAAACACAAATAGAAACTAAAATGTAAGCATAATATAAAACTAGTAAATAAAAGTAGGTTTAAAGTAGAAATTAACTAAAATTTAAAACTAAATATAGTATAAACTTACACAAAATGCAGTAGAAATAAAACACAAATAGAAACTAAAATGTAAGCATAATATAAAACTAGTAAATAAATGCAGGTTTAGTATAGTAAACACTAAAATAATTGTAATGTCCCGAGACATGACGTTAAACTGCGCTCCTCTTTTTTGGCACTTTTGGAGCTTAAAAGTGCCCTTCTTCTTTTCCATAATGATGTCTGCCTCCTCTCTAAATGTAATATTAACTAATATGTTAGCATAATAAAAACTAGTAAATCTAATTAGGTTTAATTAGAAATTAACTAAAATTTAAAACTAAATGTAATCGAAAAAAAAAAGCACAGATTCAAACTAAGAGGTTAGCATAATATAAAACTAGTAAATATAAGTAGGTTTAAGACAGACATAAAACAATTCAAACTTTAAAACTGAATGTAGTTTAACTTACACCTAAATGTAGTAGAATTAAAATCTTTATAACCTGTAACCTATCTACAATGTCATTGTTTTGCTGTCAACAATGCCTTTGTTTTCTTAGGTTTTAAATAGTAGTTATTCTAAAATCTAATTTTAAAAAATGTCTAAATGCTAGCAATAATTTAATATATATTCTAATTAAAAATAAAATATAAAATCATAACCACTGTAGTAGAATTAAACTAAAAGATTTAAACTAAAGTTAGCATAATAAAAACTAGTAAATATATGTAGGTTTAAAGTAGAAATTAACTACAATTTTAAACTAAATATAGTATAAACTTACACAAAATGCAGTAGAAATAAAACACAAATAGAAACTAAAATGTAAGCATAATATAAAACAAGTAAATAAATGCAGGTTTAGTATAGTAAACACTAAAATAATTGTAATGTCCCGAGACATGACGTTAAACTGCGCTCCTCTTTTTTGGCACTTTTGGAGCTTAAAAGTGCCCTTCTTCTTTTCCATAATGATGTCTGCCTCCTCTCTAAATGTAATATTAACTAATATGTTAGCATAATAAAAACTAGTAAATCTAATTAGGTTTAATTAGAAATTAACTAAAATTTAAAACTAAATGTAATCGAAAAAAAAAAGCACAGATTCAAACTAAGAGGTTAGCATAATATAAAACTAGTAAATATAAGTAGGTTTAAAGCAGACATAAAACAATTCAAACTTTAAAACTGAATGTAGTTTAACTTACACCTAAATGTAGTAGAATTAAAATCTTTATAACCTGTAACCTATCTACAATGTCATTGTTTTGCTGTCAACAATGCCTTTGTTTTCTTAGGTTTTAAATAGTAGTTATTCTAAAATCTAATTTTAAAAAATGTCTAAATGCTAGCAATAATTTAATATATATTCTAATTAAAAATAAAATATAAAATCATAACCACTGTAGTAGAATTAAACTAAAAGATTTAAACTAAAGTTAGCATAATAAAAACTAGTAAATATATGTAGGTTTAAAGTAGAAATTAACTACAATTTAAAACTAAATATAGTATAAATTTACACAAAATGCAGTAGAAATAAAACACAAATAGAAACTAAAATGTAAGCATAATATAAAACTAGTAAATAAATGCAGGTTTAGTATAGTAAACACTAAAATAATTGTAATGTCCTGAGACATGACGTTAAACTGCGCTCCTCTTTTTTGGCACTTTTAGAGCTTAAAAGTGCCCTTCTTCTTTTCCATCACGATGTCTGCCTCCTCTCTAAATGTAATATTAACTAATATGTTAGCATAATAAAAACTAGTAAATATAAGTAGGTTTAAAGTAGAAATAAACTAAAATTTAAAACTAAATGTAGTCGAAAAAATAAGCACAGATTCAAACTAAAAGGTTAGCATAATATAAAACTAGTAAATATAAGTAGGTTTAAAGCAGACATAAAACAATTCAAACTTTAAAACTGAATGTAGTTTAACTTACACCTAAATGTAGTAGAATTAAAATCTTTATAACCTGTAACCTATCTACAATGTCATTGTTTTGCTGTCAACAATGCCTTTGTTTGCTTAGGTTGTAAACAGTAGTTATTCTAAAATCTAATTTTAAAAAATGTCTAAATGCTAGCACTAATTTAATGTATATTCTAATTAAAAATAAAATATAAAATCATAACCACTGTAGTAGAATTAAACTAAAAGATTTAAACTAAAGTTAGCATAATAAAAACTAGTAAATATATGTAGGTTTAAAGTAGAAATTAACTAAAATTTAAAACTAAATATAGTATAAACTTACACAAAATGCAGTAGAAATAAAACACAAATAGAAACTAAAATGTAAGCATAATATAAAACTAGTAAATAAATGCAGATTTAGTATAGTAAACACTAAAATAATTGTAATGTCCCGAGACATGACGTTAAACTGCGCTCCTCTTTTTTGGCACTTTTGGAGCTTAAAAGTGCCCTTCTTCTTTTCCATCATGATGTCTGCCTCCTCTCTAAATGTAATATTAACTAATATGTTAGCATAATAAAAACTAGTAAATATAAGTAGGTTTAAAGCAGACATAAAACAATTCAAACTTTAAAACTGAATGTAGTTTAACTTACACCTAAATGTAGTAGAATTAAAATCTTTATAACCTGTAACCTATCTACAATGTCATTGTTTTGCTGTCAACAATGCCTTTTTTTTTTTTTAGGTTTTAAATAGTAGTTATTCTAAAATCTAATTTTAAAAAATGTCTAAATGCTAGCAATAATTTAATATATATTCTAATTAAAAATAAAATATAAAATCATAACCACTGTAGTAGAATTAAACTAAAAGATTTAAACTAAAGTTAGCATAATAAAAACTAGTAAATATATGTAGGTTTAAAGTAGAAATTAACTAAAATTTAAAACTAAATATAGTATAAACTTACACAAAATGCAGTAGAAATAAAACACAAATAGAAACTAAAATGTAAGCATAATATAAAACAAGTAAATAAATGCAGGTTTAGTATAGTAAACACTAAAATAATTGTAATGTCCCGAGACATGACGTTAAACTGCGCTCCTCTTTTTTGGCACTTTTGGAGCTTAAAAGTGCCCTTCTTCTTTTCCATAATGATGTCTGCCTCCTCTCTAAATGTAATATTAACTAATATGTTAGCATAATAAAAACTAGTAAATATAAGTAGGTTTAAAGTAGAAATAAACTAAAATTTAAAACTTAATGTAGTCGAAAAAAAAAGCACAGATTCAAACTAAGAGGTTAGCATAATATAAAACTAGTAAATATAAGTAGGTTTAAAGCAGACATAAAACAATTCAAACTTTAAAACTGAATGTAGTTTAACTTACACCTAAATGTAGTAGAATTAAAATCTTTATAACCTGTAACCTATCTACAATGTCATTGTTTTGCTGTCAAAAATGCCTTTGTTTTCTTAGGTTTTAAATAGTAGTTATTCTAAAATCTAATTTTAAAAAATGTCTAAATGCTAGCACTAATTTAATGTATATTCTAATTAAAAATAAAATATAAAATCATAACCACTTTAGTAGAATTAAACTAAAAGATTTAAACTAAAGTTAGCATAATAAAAACTAGTAAATATATGTAGGTTTAAAGTAGAAATTAACTAAAATTTAAAACTAAATATAGTATAAACTTACACAAAATGCAGTAGAAATAAAACACAAATAGAAACTAAAATGTAAGCATAATATAAAACAAGTAAATAAATGCAGGTTTAGTATAGTAAACACTAAAATAATTGTAATGTCCCGAGACATGACGTTAAACTGCGCTCCTCTTTTTTGGCACTTTTGGAGCTTAAAAGTGCCCTTCTTCTTTTCCATAATGATGTCTGCCTCCTCTCTAAATGTAATATTAACTAATATGTTAGCATAATAAAAACTAGTAAATATAAGTAGGTTTAAAGTAGAAATAAACTAAAATTTAAAACTTAATGTAGTCGAAAAAAAAAGCACAGATTCAAACTAAGAGGTTAGCATAATATAAAACTAGTAAATATAAGTAGGTTTAAAGCAGACATAAAACAATTCAAACTTTAAAACTGAATGTAGTTTAACTTACACCTAAATGTAGTAGAATTAAAATCTTTATAACCTGTAACCTATCTACAATGTCATTGTTTTGCTGTCAAAAATGCCTTTGTTTTCTTAGGTTTTAAATAGTAGTTATTCTAAAATCTAATTTTAAAAAATGTCTAAATGCTAGCACTAATTTAATGTATATTCTAATTAAAAATAAAATATAAAATCATAACCACTTTAGTAGAATTAAACTAAAAGATTTAAACTAAAGTTAGCATAATAAAAACTAGTAAATATATGTAGGTTTAAAGTAGAAATTAACTAAAATTTAAAACTAAATATAGTATAAACTTACACAAAATGCAGTAGAAATAAAACACAAATAGAAACTAAAATGTAAGCATAATATAAAACAAGTAAATAAATGCAGGTTTAGTATAGTAAACACTAAAATAATTGTAATGTCCCGAGACATGACGTTAAACTGCGCTCCTCTTTTTTGGCACTTTTGGAGCTTAAAAGTGCCCTTCTTCTTTTCCATAATGATGTCTGCCTCCTCTCTAAATGTAATATTAACTAATATGTTAGCATAATAAAAACTAGTAAATATAAGTAGGTTTAAAGTAGAAATAAACTAAAATTTAAAACTAAATGTAGTCGAAAAAAAAAGCACAGATTCAAACTAAGAGGTTAGCATAATATAAAACTAGTAAATATAAGTAGGTTTAAAGCAGACATAAAACAATTCAAACTTTAAAACTGAATGTAGTTTAACTTACACCTAAATGTAGTAGAATTAAAATCTTTATTACCTGTAACCTATCTACAATGTCATTGTTTTGCTGTCAACAATGCCTTTGTTATCTTAGGTTTTAAATAGTAGTTATTCTAAAATCTAATTTTAAAAAATGTCTAAATGCTAGCACTAATTTAATATATATTCTAATCAAAAATAAAATATAAAATCATAACCACTGTAGTAGAATTAAACTAAAAGATTTAAACTAAAGTTAGCATAATAAAAACTAGTAAATATATGTAGGTTTAAAGTAGAAATTAACTAAAATTTAAAACTAAATATAGTATAAACTTACACAAAATGCAGTAGAAATAAAACACAAATAGAAACTAAAATGTAAGCATAATATAAAACTAGTAAAAAATGTAGGTTTAGTATAGAAAACACTAAAATAATTGTAATGTCCCGAGACATGATGTTAAACACAGTTTTAAAAAAAAATTATAGGAAGATTAAAATAATTCTTAAACATTCAAAATAAAAAGATTTAACTTATTAAATATTAAATGTTTAAATTGATTCTTTTACTTTAGTTTTTGTATTAATCCTCATTTAGTTTAAAAGTATTTTTTGCAGAGGTTCCAGTCCACCAATTCTTATAGTGAAACAGGTTAGATCTTTTTGTTATATCCTTTTTTTCCTAAGTTAAGGGTGTGATGGCAGATTGGTTAAGCGCTTGCTTTCGGAAACCTTGGTACCTGGGTTTGAAACTGGGTGAACACTGAAATTTTAGATAACAGTATTATTAAGTGCGCCCCTGAGTCCACATAACTCTAATGGGTACCTGACTTAAGTTGAGAAAAGTAAAGGCAGTTGAACATTAAGCTGGATACATGATACCCAGCTCATAAACCTTTTAATAAAATAGAAAAGATGACCTTAACATTACCTGCCTCTATAGATTTCAAGGTCTGACAGAAGGAACTTACCTTTTTTTAATTCAGATTCTTGTTAGCTCCATGATTTCACTAAAATTTTTTAAAGATAAAATTAGTTTCTAAGTTCAATGAAATATTTTTATATTATTTTAAACACAATAACTAGTCTTTTCTTTTTTCAGATCAAGAAAGAAGAAAGTAAAGAGAGCATTTCAAAACTCTAAATCTCACTAGGACATTACCATTTAGGTGAAATTATTGAAATATTATTCAGCCTTTGTAAAATGTTTTTGTTTGTGAATTGTTTTGTCATTACAGCTGTTTGACGACTGATATTGTTTATGTAGTTGTTTCAAGCCATGTGTGTTTGTGCCTTGTTTTGTCATGACAATGTCAAATGAATTTTTTTTATTTAACATCTTTTGTACCTTCTATTTAATGCACGACTTTAAAAAGTTTAGTTTGATCTTTCAGTTTAGTTTTTGCTTAAACTTAGGAGAAAAGTCTAATTCTTTTAGTTTGATAGTATCTTTTGCAGAGGTTTCCTGTCCAAGACATTCTTATATGTAAGTGAAAAAGGTGAGATATTTTTGTTATTTCCCTTTTTTATTCTAGAAATAAAATATTTAACTATTTGTAGACACTAAGGATGTGGTGGCTGAGTGGTTAAGCCCTTGGCTTCTGAACATTGGGTCTTGTGTTGAAATCTCGTTTAACAATATGATTATAAATTCCAGTATTTTTTTAGTGCACTTTTGAGGCCACCCAACTTACTTTAGTTTGGGAAAGTAAAGGCAGTTGATAGTTGTGCTAACCACATAATAACCTGATCAAAAACATTAGCCTAATAAAAAAGATGAACATAGCTTAACCTGCCCTATAGATCTCTAGATCTCAAAGTGGGAACTTAGTATTTTTTAAGTCTGTATTTAGCATCATGATTTCACAAAACATTTTTTGAGATAAAATTTTTATTTAAGTGCAAATAAATATCTTTATATTGTTTTTAACACAATAAATTGTCATTTCTTTTTCAGGTCAAGAAACAAGAAAGTCAAGAGAACTAGTCAGAACTCAAGTCACTGTGACATTTCCATTAAAGGGAAAATAATTCAAATATTATTCAACAATCGTAAAATAGTCATAAATCCTAATACAAACTTAAGATTAAAAGTAAATGTCAAAACATATGAATAATAAATTAAGGGTTACATTTTTTTTAATTTTCATATTTTAAAAAAATTAAATAGAGACTAGAAAAAATTAACAAATATCTAAAATCTAAAAATTCATTGTGTTAGACAGCCGAAGAAATACAATGGCATTTTATTCATAAAGATTTTTTAAATTAGATAAAATGCACGTTTATCAGCATCGAAGTACTAAAATAAGCAAAAATATAAACAAATTCCCCCCTCCATAACATACAAAATAAAAACAATCTATACTTTCATGTAAATATAATTTTTATTTAAACATATTGTACAAACTAGAAATTAAATTTTAAACACCTTGCATTAAAATAATTGTAAAGTCCTGAGACATGACGCTAAACTGCGCTCCTGTTTGGCACTTTGTAGCTCAAAAGTGCCCATCTTCTTTTCTATTATCATGTCTGCCTTTAACTTTCTATTAATTATTACATAAAACATAGTGCAAAACTAAAAGTAGATTTTAAACCTAAAATTTTAAATGTCATTGTGTTGGACAGCTCATGCAATGCAATGGCGTTTTATTCATAAAGATTTCTAAAATTAGATTTAGTACATAAATAAATAAAAATTAAGGAAGATATGCATAAATTTTACTAAAATTCCCTCCTACACATAAACACGCATAAACACAGCAAAAGCAATCTATAGTTTAATCTTATTGTAAACGTAATCTAAACTAATAAGAAAAAGTAGGAACTAAAATTTAAAAAACTAGCTTTAAAATAACTTTAGGCCTAAGGTCCTGAAACATGACGTTAAACTGCGCTCCTGTTTGGCACTTTGGAGCTCAAAAGTGCCCATCTTCTTTTCTATTATCATGTCTGCCTTTAACTTTCTATTAATTATTACATAAAACATAGTGCAAAACTAAAAGTAGATTTTAAATCTAAAATTTTAAATGTCATTGTGTTGGACAGCCAAAGCAATGCAATGGTTTTTTTTTCATAAAGATTTCTAAAATTAGACTTAGTACATATATTAAAAATAAATTAATAAAGATATGCATAAAATTAAATAAAAACCCTTACCACATACAAACACACATAAAAACAGCAAAAGCAATCTATAGTTTAATCTGAATGTTAACGTAATCTAAACTGATTAGAAAAAGTAGAAACTAAATTTTAAAAAACTTGCATTTAAATAACTGTAGGCCTAATGTCCCGAGACATGACGTTAAACTGCGCTCCTGTTTGGCACTTTGTAGCTCAAAAGTGCATGTTCTTCTTTTCTATTATCATGTCTGCCTTTAACTTTCTATTAATTATTACATAAAACATAGTGCAAAACTAAAAGTAGATTTTAAACCTAAAATTTAAAATGTTATTGTGTTGGACAGCCAAAGCAATGCAATGGCATTTTTTTCATAAAGATTTCTTAAATTAGATTAAGTACATAAATAAAAAAAAATAAAGGAAGATATGCATAAATTTAACTAAAATTCCCTCTCACACATAAACACAGCAAAAGCAATCTATAGTTTAATCTTAATGTAAACGTAATCTAAGCTGATAAGAAAAAGTAGGAACTAAAATTTAAAAAACTAGCATTAAAACAACTGTTGGCCTAAGGTCCTGAGACATGACGTTAAACTGCGCTCCTGTTTGGCATTTTGAAGCTCAAAAGTGCCCATCTTCTTTTCTATTATCATGTCTGCCTTTAACTTTCTATTAATTATTACATAAAACATAGTGCAAAACTAAAAGTAGATTTTAAACCTAAAATTTAAAATGTCATTGTGTTGGACAGCTCTTGCAATGCAATGGCATTTTCTTTCATAAAGATTTCTAAAATTAGACTTAGTACATAAATTAAAAATAAATTAATAAAGATATTCATAAAATTAAATAAAATCCCTTACCACATACAAACGCACATAAACACAGCAAAAGCAATCTATAGTTTAATCTGAATGTTAACGTAATCTAAACTGATTAGACAAAGTAGAAACTGAAATTAAAAAAACAAGCATTAAAATAACTGTAGGCCTAATGTCCCGAGACATGACGTTAAACTGCGCTCCTGTTTGGCAGTTTGGAGCTCAAAAGTGCCAATCTTCCTCTCTATTATCATGTCTGCCTTTAACTTTCTATTAATTATTACATGAAACATAGTGCTAAACTAAAAGTAGATTTTAAACCTAAAATTTTAAATGTCATTGTGTTGGACAGCAAAAGCAATACAATGGCGTTTTATTCATAAAGATTTCTTAAATTAGATTTAGTACATAAATAAATAAAAAATTAAGAAAGATATGCATAAATTTTACTAAAATTCCCTCTCACACATAAACACGCATAAACACAGCAAAAGCAATCTATAGTTTAATCTTAATGTAAACGTAATCTAAACTGATAAGAAAAAGTAGGAACTACAATTTAAAAAACTAGCTTTAAAATAACTGTAGGCCTAAGGTCCTGAGACATGACGTTAAACTGCGCTTCTGTTTGGCATTTTGGAGCTCAAAAGTGCCCATCTTCTTTTCTATTATCATGTCTGCCTTTAACTTTCTATTAATTATTACATAAAACATAGTGTAAAACTAAAAGTAGATTTAAAACCTAAAATTTAAAATGTCATTGTGTTGGACAGCTAAAGCAATGCAATGGCATTTTTTTCATAAAGATTTCTAAAATTAGACTTAGTACATAAATTAAAAATAAATTAATAAAGATATGCATAAAATTAAATAAAATCCCTTACCACATACAAACACACATAAACACAGCAAAAGCAATCTATAGTTTTATCTGAATGTTAACGTAATCTAAAATGATAGAAAAAGTGGAAACTAAAATTTAAAAAAACTTGCATTTAAATAACTGTAGGCCTAATGTCCCGAGACATGACGTTAAACTGTGCTCCTGTTTGGCACTTTGTAGCTTAAAAGTGCATGTTCTTCTTTTCTATTATCATGTCTGCCTTTAACTTTCTATTAATTATTACATAAAACATAGTGCAAAACCAAAAGTAGATTTTAAATCTAAAATTTTAAATTTCATTGTGTTGGACAGCCAAAGCAATGCAATGGTTTTTTTTTCATAAAGATTTCTAAAATTAGACTTAGTACATAAATTAAAAATAAATTAATAAAGATATGCATAAAATTAAATAAAAACCCTTACCACATACAAACACACATAAAAACAGCAAAAGCAATCTATAGTTTAACCTGAATGTTAACGTAATCTAAACTGATAGAAAAAGTAGAAATTAAAATTTAAAAAAACTTGCATTTAAAAAACTGTAGGCCTAATGTCCCGAGACATGACGTTAAACTGCGCTCCTGTTTGGCACTTTGTACCTCAAAAGTGCATGTTCTTCTTTTCTATTATCATGTCTGCCTTTAACTTTCTATTAATTATTACATAAAACATAGTGCAAAACTAAAAGTAGATTTTAAACCTAAAATTTAAAATGTCATTGTGTTGGACAGCAAAAGCAATACAATGGCGTTTTATTCATAAAGATTTCTTAAATTAGATTTAGTACATAAATAAATAAAAAATTAAGGAAGATATGCATAAATTTTACTAAAATTCCCTTTCACACATAAACACGCATAAACACAGCAAAAGCAATCTATAGTTTAATCTTAATGTAAACGTAATCTAAACTGATAAGAAAAAGTAGGAACTAAAATTTAAAAAACTAGCATTAAAATAACTGTTGGCCTAAGGTCCCGAGACATGACGTTAAACTGCGCTCCTGTTTGGCACTTTGTAGCTCAAAAGTGCATGTTCTTCTTTTCTATTATCATGTCTGCCTTTAACTTTCTATTAATTATTACATAAAACATAGTGCAAAACTAAAAGTAGATTTTAAACCTAAAATTTAAAATGTTATTGTGTTGGACAGCCAAAGCAATGCAATGGCATTTTTTTCATAAAGATTTCTTAAATTAGATTAAGTACATAAATAAAAAAAAATAAAGGAAGATATGCATAAATTTAACTAAAATTCCCTCTCACACATAAACACAGCAAAAGCAATCTATAGTTTAATCTTAATGTAAACGTAATCTAAGCTGATAAGAAAAAGTAGGAACTAAAATTTAAAAAACTAGCATTAAAACAACTGTTGGCCTAAGGTCCTGAGACATGACGTTAAACTGCGCTCCTGTTTGGCATTTTGAAGCTCAAAAGTGCCCATCTTCTTTTCTATTATCATGTCTGCCTTTAACTTTCTATTAATTATTACATAAAACATAGTGCAAAACTAAAAGTAGATTTTAAACCTAAAATTTAAAATGTCATTGTGTTGGACAGCTCATGCAATGCAATGGCATTTTTTTTCATAAAGATTTCTAAAATTAGACTTAGTACATAAATTAAAAATAAATTAATAAAGATATGCATAAATTTAAATAAAAAATCCCCCCCCCACATACAAACATGCATAAACACAGCAAAAGCAATATATAGTTTAATCTTAATGTCAATGTAATCTAAACTGTTTAGACAAAGTAGAAACTGAAATTAAAAAAACAAGCATTAAAATAACTGTAGGCCTAATGTCCTGAGACATGACGTTAAACTGCGCTCCTGTTTGGCAGTTTGGAGCTCAAAAGTACCCATCTTCCTCTCTATTATCATGTCTGCTTTTAACTTTCTATTAATTATTACATAAAACATAGTGCTAAACTAAAGTAGATTTTAAATCTAAAATTTTAAATGTCATTGTGTTGGACAGCCAAAGCAATGCAATGGTTTTTTTTTCATAAAGATTTCTAAAATTAGACTTAGTACATATATTAAAAATAAATTAATAAAGATATGCATAAAATTAAATAAAAACCCTTACCACATACAAATACACATAAAAACAGCAAAAGCAATCTATAGTTTAATCTGAATGTTAACGTAATCTAAACTGATTAGAAAAAGTAGAAACTAAATTTTAAAAAACTTGCATTTAAATAACTGTAGGCCTAATGTCCCGAGACATGACGTTAAACTGCGCTCCTGTTTGGCACTTTGTAGCTCAAAAGTGCATGTTCTTCTTTTCTATTATCATGTCTGCCTTTAACTTTCTATTAATTATTACATAAAACATAGTGCAAAACTAAAAGTAGATTTTAAAACTAAAATTTAAAATGTCATTGTAGTGGACAACCAAAGCAATGCAATGGCATTTTTTTCATAAAGATTTCTTAAATTAGATTTAGTACATAAATAAAAAAAAATGAAGGAAGATATGCATAAATTTAACTAAAATTCCCTCTCACACATAAACACAGCAAAAGCAATCTATAGTTTAATCTTAATGTAAACGTAATCTAAGCTGATAAGAAAAAGTAGGAACTAAAATTTAAAAAACTAGCATTAAAACAACTGTTGGCCTAAGGTCCTGAGACATGACGTTAAACTGCGCTCCTGTTTGGCATTTTGAAGCTCAAAAGTGCCCATCTTCTTTTCTATTATCATGTCTGCCTTTAACTTTCTATTAATTATTACATAAAACATAGTGCAAAACTAAAAGTAGATTTTAAACCTAAAATTTAAAATGTCATTGTGTTGGACAGCAAATGCAATACAATGGCATTTTTTTTCATAAAGATTTCTAAAATTAGACTTAGTACATATATTAAAAATAAATTAATAAAGATAAGCATAAAATTAAATAAAAAACGTTACCACATACAAACACACATAAAAACAGCAAAAGCAATCTATAGTTTAATCTGAATGTTAACGTAATCTAAACTGATTAGAAAAAGTAGAAACTAAATTTTAAAAAACTTGCATTTAAATAACTGTAGGCCTAATGTCCCGAGACATGACGTTAAACTGCGCTCCTGTTTGGCACTTTGTAGCTCAAAAGTGCATGTTCTTCTTTTCTATTATCATGTCTGCCTTTAACTTTCTATTAATTATTACATAAAACATAGTGCAAAACTAAAAGTAGATTTTAAACCTAAAATTTAAAATGTCATTGTGTTGGACAGCCAAAGCAATGCAATGGCATTTTTTTCATAAAGATTTCTTAAATTAGATTAAGTACATAAATAAAAAAAAATAAAGGAAGATATGCATAAATTTAACTAAAATTCCCTCTCACACATAAACACAGCAAAAGCAATCAATAGTTTAATCTTAATGTAAACGTAATCTAAACTGATTAGAAAAAGTAGGAACTAAAATTTAAAAAACTTGCATTAAAATAACTGTAGGCCTAACGTCCCGAGACATGACGTTAAACTGCGCTCCTGTTTGGCACTTTGGAGCTCAAAAGTGCCCATCTTCTTTTCTATTATCATGTCTGCCTTTAACTTTCTATTAATTATTACATAAAACATAGTGCAAAACTAAAAGTAGATTTTAAATCTAAAATTTTAAATGTCATTGTGTTGGACAGCCAAAGCAATGCAATGGTTTTTTTTTCATAAAGATTTCTAAAATTAGACTTAGTACATAAATTAAAAATAAATTAATAAAGATATGCATAAAATTAAATAAAAACCCTTACCACATACAAACACACATAAAAACAGCAAAAGCAATCTATAGTTTAACCTGAATGTTAACGTAATCTAAACTGATAGAAAAAGTAGAAATTAAAATTTAAAAAAACTTGCATTTAAAAAACTGTAGGCCTAATGTCCCGAGACATGACGTTAAACTGCGCTCCTGTTTGGCACTTTGTACCTCAAAAGTGCATGTTCTTCTTTTCTATTATCATGTCTGCCTTTAACTTTCTATTAATTATTACATAAAACATAGTGCAAAACTAAAAGTAGATTTTAAACCTAAAATTTAAAATGTCATTGTGTTGGACAGCAAAAGCAATACAATGGCGTTTTATTCATAAAGATTTCTTAAATTAGATTTAGTACATAAATAAAAAAAAAATTAAGGAAGATATGCATAAATTTTACTAAAATTCCCTTTCACACATAAACACGCATAAACACAGCAAAAGCAATCTATAGTTTAATCTTAATGTAAACGTAATCTAAACTGATAAGAAAAAGTAGGAACTAAAATTTAAAAAACTAGCATTAAAATAACTGTTGGCCTAAGTCCCGAGACATGACGTTAAACTGCGCTCCTGTTTGGCACTTTGTAGCTCAAAAGTGCATGTTCTTCTTTTCTATTATCATGTCTGCCTTTAACTTTCTATTAATTATTACATAAAACATAGTGCAAAACTAAAAGTAGATTTTAAACCTAAAATTTAAAATGTTATTGTGTTGGACAGCCAAAGCAATGCAATGGCATTTTTTTCATAAAGATTTCTTAAATTAGATTAAGTACATAAATAAAAAAAAATAAAGGAAGATATGCATAAATTTAACTAAAATTCCCTCTCACACATAAACACAGCAAAAGCAATCTATAGTTTAATCTTAATGTAAACGTAATCTAAGCTGATAAGAAAAAGTAGGAACTAAAATTTAAAAAACTAGCATTAAAACAACTGTTGGCCTAAGGTCCTGAGACATGACGTTAAACTGCGCTCCTGTTTGGCATTTTGAAGCTCAAAAGTGCCCATCTTCTTTTCTATTATCATGTCTGCCTTTAACTTTCTATTAATTATTACATAAAACATAGTGCAAAACTAAAAGTAGATTTTAAACCTAAAATTTAAAATGTCATTGTGTTGGACAGCTCATGCAATGCAATGGCATTTTTTTTCATAAAGATTTCTAAAATTAGACTTAGTACATAAATTAAAAATAAATTAATAAAGATATGCATAAATTTAAATAAAAAATCCCCCCCCCCCACATACAAACATGCATAAACACAGCAAAAGCAATATATAGTTTAATCTTAATGTCAATGTAATCTAAACTGTTTAGACAAAGTAGAAACTGAAATTAAAAAAACAAGCATTAAAATAACTGTAGGCCTAATGTCCTGAGACATGACGTTAAACTGCGCTCCTGTTTGGCAGTTTGGAGCTCAAAAGTACCCATCTTCCTCTCTATTATCATGTCTGCCTTTAACTTTCTATTAATTATTACATAAAACATAGTGCTAAACTAAAAGTAGATTTTAAATCTAAAATTTTAAATGTCATTGTGTTGGACAGCCAAAGCAATGCAATGGGTTTTTTTTCATAAAGATTTCTAAAATTAGACTTAGTACATATATTAAAAATAAATTAATAAAGATATGCATAAAATTAAATAAAAACCCTTACCACATACAAATACACATAAAAACAGCAAAAGCAATCTATAGTTTAATCTGAATGTTAACGTAATCTAAACTGATTAGAAAAAGTAGAAACTAAATTTTAAAAAACTTGCATTTAAATAACTGTAGGCCTAATGTCCCGAGACATGACGTTAAACTGCGCTCCTGTTTGGCACTTTGTAGCTCAAAAGTGCATGTTCTTCTTTTCTATTATCATGTCTGCCTTTAACTTTCTATTAATTATTACATAAAACATAGTGCAAAACTAAAAGTAGATTTTAAAACTAAAATTTAAAATGTCATTGTAGTGGACAACCAAAGCAATGCAATGGCATTTTTTTCATAAAGATTTCTTAAATTAGATTTAGTACATAAATAAAAAAAAATGAAGGAAGATATGCATAAATTTAACTAAAATTCCCTCTCACACATAAACACAGCAAAAGCAATCTATAGTTTAATCTTAATGTAAACGTAATCTAAGCTGATAAGAAAAAGTAGGAACTAAAATTTAAAAAACTAGCATTAAAACAACTGTTGGCCTAAGGTCCTGAGACATGACGTTAAACTGCGCTCCTGTTTGGCATTTTGAAGCTCAAAAGTGCCCATCTTCTTTTCTATTATCATGTCTGCCTTTAACTTTCTATTAATTATTACATAAAACATAGTGCAAAACTAAAAGTAGATTTTAAACCTAAAATTTAAAATGTCATTGTGTTGGACAGCAAATGCAATACAATGGCATTTTTTTTCATAAAGATTTCTAAAATTAGACTTAGTACATATATTAAAAATAAATTAATAAAGATAAGCATAAAATTAAATAAAAAACGTTACCACATACAAACACACATAAAAACAGCAAAAGCAATCTATAGTTTAATCTGAATGTTAACGTAATCTAAACTGATTAGAAAAAGTAGAAACTAAATTTTAAAAAACTTGCATTTAAATAACTGTAGGCCTAATGTCCCGAGACATGACGTTAAACTGCGCTCCTGTTTGGCACTTTGTAGCTCAAAAGTGCATGTTCTTCTTTTCTATTATCATGTCTGCCTTTAACTTTCTATTAATTATTACATAAAACATAGTGCAAAACTAAAAGTAGATTTTAAACCTAAAATTTAAAATGTCATTGTGTTGGACAGCCAAAGCAATGCAATGGCATTTTTTTCATAAAGATTTCTTAAATTAGATTAAGTACATAAATAAAAAAAAATAAAGGAAGATATGCATAAATTTAACTAAAATTCCCTCTCACACATAAACACAGCAAAAGCAATCAATAGTTTAATCTTAATGTAAACGTAATCTAAACTGATTAGAAAAAGTAGGAACTAAAATTTAAAAAACTTGCATTAAAATAACTGTAGGCCTAACGTCCCGAGACATGACGTTAAACTGCGCTCCTGTTTGGCACTTTGGAGCTCAAAAGTGCCCATCTTCTTTTCTATTATCATGTCTGCCTTTAACTTTCTATTAATTATTACATAAAACATAGTGCAAAACTAAAAGTAGATTTTAAACCTAAAATTTAAAATGTCATTGTGTTGGACAGCCAAAGCAATGCAATGGCATTTTTTTCATAAAGATTTCTAAAATTAGACTTAGTACATAAATTAAAAATAAATTAATAAAGATATGCATAAAATTTAAAAAAATCCCTTACCACATACAAACACACATAAACACAGCAAAAGCAATCTATAGTTTAATCTGAATGTTAACGTAATCTAAACTGATTAGAAAAAGTAGAAACTAAAATTTAAAAAACTTGCATTTAAATAACTGTAGGCCTAAGGTCCCGAGACATGACGTTAAACTGCGCTCCTGTTTGGCACTTTGGAGCTCAAAAGTGCCCATCTTCTTTTCTATTATAATGTCTGCCTTTAACTTTCTATTAATTATTACATAAAACATAGTGCAAAACTAAAAGTAGATTTTAAACCTAAAATTTAAAATGTCATTGTGTTGGACAGCTCATGCAATGCAATGGCATTTTCTTTCATAAAGATTTCTAAAATTAGACTTAGTACATAAATTAAAAATAAATTAATAAAGATATGCATAAAATTAAATAAAATCCCTTACCACATACAAACACACATAAACACAGCAAAAGCAATCTATAGTTTAATCTGAATGTTAACGTAATCTAAACTGATTAGACAAAGTAGAAACTGAAATTAAAAAAACAAGCATTAAAATAACTGTAGGCCTAATGTCCCGAGACATGACGTTAAACTGCGCTCCTGTTTGGCAGTTTGGAGCTCAAAAGTGCCAATCTTCCTCTCTATTATCATGTCTGCCTTTAACTTTCTATTAATTATTACATAAAACATAGTGCTAAACTAAAAGTAGATTTTAAACCTAAAATTTAAAATGTCATTGTGTTGGACAGCCAAAGCAATGCAATGGCATTTTTTTCATAAAGATTTCTAAAATTAGACTTAGTACATAAATTAAAAATAAATTAATAAAGATATGCATAAAATTAAATAAAATCCCTTACCACATACAAACACACATAAACACAGCAAAAGCAATCTATAGTTTAATCTGAATGTTAACGTAATCTAAACTGATTAGAAAAAGTAGAAACTAAAATTTAAAAAACTTGCATTTAAATAACTGTAGGCCTAAGGTCCCGAGACATGACGTTAAACTGCGCTCCTGTTTGGCACTTTGTAGCTCAAAAGTGCCCATCTTCTTTTCTATTATCATGTCTGCCTTTAACTTTCTATTAATTATTACATAAAACATAGTGCAAAACTAAAAGTAGATTTTAAACCTAAAATTTAAAATGTCATTGTGTTGGACAGCTCATGCAATGCAATGGCATTTTCTTTCATAAAGATTTCTAAAATTAGACTTAGTACATAAATTAAAAATAAATTAATAAAGATATGCATAAAATTAAATAAAATCCCTTACCACATACAAACGCACATAAACACAGCAAAAGCAATCTATAGTTTAATCTGAATGTTAACGTAATCTAAACTGATTAGACAAAGTAGAAACTGAAATTAAAAAAACAAGCATTAAAATAACTGTAGGCCTAATGTCCCGAGACATGACGTTAAACTGCGCTCCTGTTTGGCAGTTTGGAGCTCAAAAGTGCCAATCTTCCTCTCTATTATCATGTCTGCCTTTAACTTTCTATTAATTATTACATGAAACATAGTGCTAAACTAAAAGTAGATTTTAAACCTAAAATTTTAAATGTCATTGTGTTGGACAGCAAAAGCAATACAATGGCGTTTTATTCATAAAGATTTCTTAAATTAGATTTAGTACATAAATAAATAAAAAATTAAGGAAGATATGCATAAATTTTACTAAAATTCCCTCTCACACATAAACACGCATAAACACAGCAAAAGCAATCTATAGTTTAATCTTAATGTAAACGTAATCTAAACTGATAAGAAAAAGTAGGAACTACAATTTAAAAAACTAGCTTTAAAATAACTGTAGGCCTAAGGTCCTGAGACATGACGTTAAACTGCGCTTCTGTTTGGCATTTTGGAGCTCAAAAGTGCCCATCTTCTTTTCTATTATCATGTCTGCCTTTAACTTTCTATTAATTATTACATAAAACATAGTGCAAAACTAAAAGTAGATTTTAAACCTAAAATTTAAAATGTCATTGTGTTGGACAGCCAAAGCAATGCAATGGCATTTTTTTCATAAAGATTTCTTAAATTAGATTTAGTACATAAATAAAAAAAAATGAAGGAAGATATGCATAAATTTAACTAAAATTCCCTCTCACACATAAATTCGCATAAACACAGCAAAAGCAATCTATAGTTTAATCTTATTTTAAACGTAATCTAAACTGATAAAAAAAGTAGGAACTAAAATTTAAAAAACTAGCTTTAAAATAGCTGTAGGCCTAAGGTCCTGAGACATAACGTTAAACTGCGCTCCTGTTTGGCACTTTGGAGCTCAAAAGTGCCCATCTTCTTTTCTATTATCATGTCTGCCTTTAACTTTCTATTAATTATTACATAAAACATAGTGTAAAACTAAAAGTAGATTTAAAACCTAAAATTTAAAATGTCATTGTGTTGGACAGCCAAAGCAATGCAATGGCATTTTTTTCATAAAGATTTCTAAAATTAGACTTAGTACATAAATTAAAAATAAATTAATAAAGATATGCATAAATATAAATAAAATCCCTTACCACATACAAACACACATAAACACAGCAAAAGCAATCTATAGTTTAATCTGAATGTTAACGTAATCTAAAATGATAGAAAAAGTAGAAACTAAAATTTTAAAAAACTTGCATTTAAATAACTGTAGGACTAATGTCCTGAGACATAACGTTAAACTGCGCTCCTGTTTGGCACTTTGGAGCTCAAAAGTGCCCATCTTCTTTTTCTATTATCATGTCTGCCTTTAACTTTCTATTAATTATTACATAAAACATAGTGCAAAACTAAAAGTAGATTTTAAATCTAAAATTTTAAATGTCATTGTGTTGGACAGCCAAAGCAATGCAATGTTTTTTTTTTCATAAAGATTTCTAAAATTAGACTTAGTACATATATTAAAAATAAATTAATAAAGATAAGCATAAAATTAAATAAAAAACGTTACCACATACAAACACACATAAAAACAGCAAAAGCAATCTATAGTTTAATCTGAATGTTAACGTAATCTAAACTGATTAGAAAAAGTAGAAACTAAATTTTAAAAAACTTGCATTTAAATAACTGTAGGCCTAATGTCCCGAGACATGACGTTAAACTGCGCTCCTGTTTGGCACTTTGTAGCTCAAAAGTGCCCATCTTCTTTTCTATTATCATGTCTGCCTTTAACTTTCTATTAATTATTACATAAAACATAGTGCAAAACTAAAAGTAGATTTTAAACCTAAAATTTAAAATGTCATTGTGTTGGACAGCCAAAGCAATGCAATGGCATTTTTTTCATAAAGATTTCTTAAATTAGATTTAGTACATAAATAAAAAAAAATGAAGGAAGATATGCATAAATTTAACTAAAATTCCCTCTCACACATAAACACAGCAAAAGCAATCTATAGTTTAATCTTAATGTAAACGTAATCTAAGCTGATAAGAAAAAGTAGGAACTAAAATTTAAAAAACTAGCATTAAAACAACTGTTGGCCTAAGGTCCTGAGACATGACGTTAAACTGCGCTCCTGTTTGGCATTTTGAAGCTCAAAAGTGCCCATCTTCTTTTCTATTATCATGTCTGCCTTTAACTTTCTATTAATTATTACATAAAACATAGTGCAAAACTAAAAGTAGATTTTAAACCTAAAATTTAAAATGTCATTGTGTTGGACAGCAAATGCAATACAATGGCATTTTTTTTCATAAAGATTTCTAAAATTAGACTTAGTACATATATTAAAAATAAATTAATAAAGATAAGCATAAAATTAAATAAAAAACGTTACCACATACAAACACACATAAAAACAGCAAAAGCAATCTATAGTTTAATCTGAATGTTAACGTAATCTAAACTGATTAGAAAAAGTAGAAACTAAATTTTAAAAAACTTGCATTTAAATAACTGTAGGCCTAATGTCCCGAGACATGACGTTAAACTGCGCTCCTGTTTGGCACTTTGTAGCTCAAAAGTGCATGTTCTTCTTTTCTATTATCATGTCTGCCTTTAACTTTCTATTAATTATTACATAAAACATAGTGCAAAACTAAAAGTAGATTTTAAACCTAAAATTTAAAATGTCATTGTGTTGGACAGCCAAAGCAATGCAATGGCATTTTTTTCATAAAGATTTCTTAAATTAGATTAAGTACATAAATAAAAAAAAATAAAGGAAGATATGCATAAATTTAACTAAAATTCCCTCTCACACATAAACACAGCAAAAGCAATCAATAGTTTAATCTTAATGTAAACGTAATCTAAACTGATTAGAAAAAGTAGGAACTAAAATTTAAAAAACTTGCATTAAAATAACTGTAGGCCTAACGTCCCGAGACATGACGTTAAACTGCGCTCCTTTTTGGCACTTTGGAGCTCAAAAGTGCCCATCTTCTTTTCTATTATCATGTCTGCCTCTAACTTTCTATTAATTATTACATAAAACATAGTGCAAAACTAAAAGTAGATTTTAAATCTAAAATTTTAAATGTCATTGTGTTGGACAGCCAAAGCAATGCAATGGTTTTTTTTTCATAAAGATTTCTAAAATTAGACTTAGTACATAAATTAAAAATAAATTAATAAAGATATGCATAAAATTAAATAAAAACCCTTACCACATACAAACACACATAAAAACAGCAAAAGCAATCTATAGTTTAACCTGAATGTTAACGTAATCTAAACTGATAGAAAAAGTAGAAATTAAAATTTAAAAAAACTTGCATTTAAAAAACTGTAGGCCTAATGTCCCGAGACATGACGTTAAACTGCGCTCCTGTTTGGCACTTTGTACCTCAAAAGTGCATGTTCTTCTTTTCTATTATCATGTCTGCCTTTAACTTTCTATTAATTATTACATAAAACATAGTGCAAAACTAAAAGTAGATTTTAAACCTAAAATTTAAAATGTCATTGTGTTGGACAGCAAAAGCAATACAATGGCGTTTTATTCATAAAGATTTCTTAAATTAGATTTAGTACATAAATAAATAAAAAATTAAGGAAGATATGCATAAATTTTACTAAAATTCCCTTTCACACATAAACACGCATAAACACAGCAAAAGCAATCTATAGTTTAATCTTAATGTAAACGTAATCTAAACTGATAAGAAAAAGTAGGAACTAAAATTTAAAAAACTAGCATTAAAATAACTGTTGGCCTAAGGTCCCGAGACATGACGTTAAACTGCGCTCCTGTTTGGCACTTTGTAGCTCAAAAGTGCATGTTCTTCTTTTCTATTATCATGTCTGCCTTTAACTTTCTATTAATTATTACATAAAACATAGTGCAAAACTAAAAGTAGATTTTAAACCTAAAATTTAAAATGTTATTGTGTTGGACAGCCAAAGCAATGCAATGGCATTTTTTTCATAAAGATTTCTTAAATTAGATTAAGTACATAAATAAAAAAAAATAAAGGAAGATATGCATAAATTTAACTAAAATTCCCTCTCACACATAAACACAGCAAAAGCAATCTATAGTTTAATCTTAATGTAAACGTAATCTAAGCTGATAAGAAAAAGTAGGAACTAAAATTTAAAAAACTAGCATTAAAACAACTGTTGGCCTAAGGTCCTGAGACATGACGTTAAACTGCGCTCCTGTTTGGCATTTTGAAGCTCAAAAGTGCCCATCTTCTTTTCTATTATCATGTCTGCCTTTAACTTTCTATTAATTATTACATAAAACATAGTGCAAAACTAAAAGTAGATTTTAAACCTAAAATTTAAAATGTCATTGTGTTGGACAGCTCATGCAATGCAATGGCATTTTTTTTCATAAAGATTTCTAAAATTAGACTTAGTACATAAATTAAAAATAAATTAATAAAGATATGCATAAATTTAAATAAAAAATCCCCCCCCCCACATACAAACATGCATAAACACAGCAAAAGCAATATATAGTTTAATCTTAATGTCAATGTAATCTAAACTGTTTAGACAAAGTAGAAACTGAAATTAAAAAAACAAGCATTAAAATAACTGTAGGCCTAATGTCCTGAGACATGACGTTAAACTGCGCTCCTGTTTGGCAGTTTGGAGCTCAAAAGTACCCATCTTCCTCTCTATTATCATGTCTGCCTTTAACTTTCTATTAATTATTACATAAAACATAGTGCTAAACTAAAAGTAGATTTTAAATCTAAAATTTTAAATGTCATTGTGTTGGACAGCCAAAGCAACGCAATGGTTTTTTTTTCATAAAGATTTCTAAAATTAGACTTAGTACATATATTAAAAATAAATTAATAAAGATATGCATAAAATTAAATAAAAACCCTTACCACATACAAATACACATAAAAACAGCAAAAGCAATCTATAGTTTAATCTGAATGTTAACGTAATCTAAACTGATTAGAAAAAGTAGAAACTAAATTTTAAAAAACTTGCATTTAAATAACTGTAGGCCTAATGTCCCGAGACATGACGTTAAACTGCGCTCCTGTTTGGCACTTTGTAGCTCAAAAGTGCATGTTCTTCTTTTCTATTATCATGTCTGCCTTTAACTTTCTATTAATTATTACATAAAACATAGTGCAAAACTAAAAGTAGATTTTAAAACTAAAATTTAAAATGTCATTGTAGTGGACAACCAAAGCAATGCAATGGCATTTTTTTCATAAAGATTTCTTAAATTAGATTTAGTACATAAATAATAAAAAATGAAGGAAGATATGCATAAATTTAACTAAAATTCCCTCTCACACATAAACACAGCAAAAGCAATCTATAGTTTAATCTTAATGTAAACGTAATCTAAGCTGATAAGAAAAAGTAGGAACTAAAATTTAAAAAACTAGCATTAAAACAACTGTTGGCCTAAGGTCCTGAGACATGACGTTAAACTGCGCTCCTGTTTGGCATTTTGAAGCTCAAAAGTGCCCATCTTCTTTTCTATTATCATGTCTGCCTTTAACTTTCTATTAATTATTACATAAAACATAGTGCAAAACTAAAAGTAGATTTTAAACCTAAAATTTAAAATGTCATTGTGTTGGACAGCAAATGCAATACAATGGCATTTTTTTTCATAAAGATTTCTAAAATTAGACTTAGTACATATATTAAAAATAAATTAATAAAGATAAGCATAAAATTAAATAAAAAACGTTACCACATACAAACACACATAAAAACAGCAAAAGCAATCTATAGTTTAATCTGAATGTTAACGTAATCTAAACTGATTAGAAAAAGTAGAAACTAAATTTTAAAAAACTTGCATTTAAATAACTGTAGGCCTAATGTCCCGAGACATGACGTTAAACTGCGCTCCTGTTTGGCACTTTGTAGCTCAAAAGTGCATGTTCTTCTTTTCTATTATCATGTCTGCCTTTAACTTTCTATTAATTATTACATAAAACATAGTGCAAAACTAAAAGTAGATTTTAAACCTAAAATTTAAAATGTCATTGTGTTGGACAGCCAAAGCAATGCAATGGCATTTTTTTCATAAAGATTTCTTAAATTAGATTAAGTACATAAATAAAAAAAAATAAAGGAAGATATGCATAAATTTAACTAAAATTCCCTCTCACACATAAACACAGCAAAAGCAATCAATAGTTTAATCTTAATGTAAACGTAATCTAAACTGATTAGAAAAAGTAGGAACTAAAATTTAAAAAACTTGCATTAAAATAACTGTAGGCCTAACGTCCCGAGACATGACGTTAAACTGCGCTCCTGTTTGGCACTTTGGAGCTCAAAAGTGCCCATCTTCTTTTCTATTATCATGTCTGCCTTTAACTTTCTATTAATTATTACATAAAACATAGTGCAAAACTAAAAGTAGATTTTAAACCTAAAATTTAAAATGTCATTGTGTTGGACAGCCAAAGCAATGCAATGGCATTTTTTTCATAAAGATTTCTAAAATTAGACTTAGTACATAAATTAAAAATAAATTAATAAAGATATGCATAAAATTTAAAAAAATCCCTTACCACATACAAACACACATAAACACAGCAAAAGCAATCTATAGTTTAATCTGAATGTTAACGTAATCTAAACTGATTAGAAAAAGTAGAAACTAAAATTTAAAAAACTTGCATTTAAATAACTGTAGGCCTAAGTCCCGAGACATGACGTTAAACTGCGCTCCTGTTTGGCACTTTGTAGCTCAAAAGTGCATGTTCTTCTTTTCTATTATCATGTCTGCCTTTAACTTTCTATTAATTATTACATAAAACATAGTGCAAAACTAAAAGTAGATTTTAAACCTAAAATTTAAAATGTTATTGTGTTGGACAGCCAAAGCAATGCAATGGCATTTTTTTCATAAAGATTTCTTAAATTAGATTAAGTACATAAATAAAAAAAAATAAAGGAAGATATGCATAAATTTAACTAAAATTCCCTCTCACACATAAACACAGCAAAAGCAATCTATAGTTTAATCTTAATGTAAACGTAATCTAAGCTGATAAGAAAAAGTAGGAACTAAAATTTAAAAAACTAGCATTAAAACAACTGTTGGCCTAAGGTCCTGAGACATGACGTTAAACTGCGCTCCTGTTTGGCATTTTGAAGCTCAAAAGTGCCCATCTTCTTTTCTATTATCATGTCTGCCTTTAACTTTCTATTAATTATTACATAAAACATAGTGCAAAACTAAAAGTAGATTTTAAACCTAAAATTTAAAATGTCATTGTGTTGGACAGCTCATGCAATGCAATGGCATTTTTTTTCATAAAGATTTCTAAAATTAGACTTAGTACATAAATTAAAAATAAATTAATAAAGATATGCATAAATTTAAATAAAAAATCCCCCCCCCCACATACAAACATGCATAAACACAGCAAAAGCAATATATAGTTTAATCTTAATGTCAATGTAATCTAAACTGTTTAGACAAAGTAGAAACTGAAATTAAAAAAACAAGCATTAAAATAACTGTAGGCCTAATGTCCTGAGACATGACGTTAAACTGCGCTCCTGTTTGGCAGTTTGGAGCTCAAAAGTACCCATCTTCCTCTCTATTATCATGTCTGCCTTTAACTTTCTATTAATTATTACATAAAACATAGTGCTAAACTAAAAGTAGATTTTAAATCTAAAATTTTAAATGTCATTGTGTTGGACAGCCAAAGCAATGCAATGGTTTTTTTTTCATAAAGATTTCTAAAATTAGACTTAGTACATATATTAAAAATAAATTAATAAAGATATGCATAAAATTAAATAAAAACCCTTACCACATACAAACACACATAAAAACAGCAAAAGCAATCTATAGTTTAATCTGAATGTTAACGTAATCTAAACTGATTAGAAAAAGTAGAAACTAAATTTTAAAAAACTTGCATTTAAATAACTGTAGGCCTAATGTCCCGAGACATGACGTTAAACTGCGCTCCTGTTTGGCACTTTGTAGCTCAAAAGTGCATGTTCTTCTTTTCTATTATCATGTCTGCCTTTAACTTTCTATTAATTATTACATAAAACATAGTGCAAAACTAAAAGTAGATTTTAAAACTAAAATTTAAAATGTCATTGTAGTGGACAACCAAAGCAATGCAATGGCATTTTTTTCATAAAGATTTCTTAAATTAGATTTAGTACATAAATAAAAAAAAATGAAGGAAGATATGCATAAATTTAACTAAAATTCCCTCTCACACATAAACACAGCAAAAGCAATCTATAGTTTAATCTTAATGTAAACGTAATCTAAGCTGATAAGAAAAAGTAGGAACTAAAATTTAAAAAACTAGCATTAAAACAACTGTTGGCCTAAGGTCCTGAGACATGACGTTAAACTGCGCTCCTGTTTGGCATTTTGAAGCTCAAAAGTGCCCATCTTCTTTTCTATTATCATGTCTGCCTTTAACTTTCTATTAATTATTACATAAAACATAGTGCAAAACTAAAAGTAGATTTTAAACCTAAAATTTAAAATGTCATTGTGTTGGACAGCAAATGCAATACAATGGCATTTTTTTTCATAAAGATTTCTAAAATTAGACTTAGTACATATATTAAAAATAAATTAATAAAGATAAGCATAAAATTAAATAAAAAACGTTACCACATACAAACACACATAAAAACAGCAAAAGCAATCTATAGTTTAATCTGAATGTTAACGTAATCTAAACTGATTAGAAAAAGTAGAAACTAAATTTTAAAAAACTTGCATTTAAATAACTGTAGGCCTAATGTCCCGAGACATGACGTTAAACTGCGCTCCTGTTTGGCACTTTGTAGCTCAAAAGTGCATGTTCTTCTTTTCTATTATCATGTCTGCCTTTAACTTTCTATTAATTATTACATAAAACATAGTGCAAAACTAAAAGTAGATTTTAAACCTAAAATTTAAAATGTCATTGTGTTGGACAGCCAAAGCAATGCAATGGCATTTTTTTCATAAAGATTTCTTAAATTAGATTAAGTACATAAATAAAAAAAAATAAAGGAAGATATGCATAAATTTAACTAAAATTCCCTCTCACACATAAACACAGCAAAAGCAATCAATAGTTTAATCTTAATGTAAACGTAATCTAAACTGATTAGAAAAAGTAGGAACTAAAATTTAAAAAACTTGCATTAAAATAACTGTAGGCCTAACGTCCCGAGACATGACGTTAAACTGCGCTCCTGTTTGGCACTTTGGAGCTCAAAAGTGCCCATCTTCTTTTCTATTATCATGTCTGCCTTTAACTTTCTATTAATTATTACATAAAACATAGTGCAAAACTAAAAGTAGATTTTAAACCTAAAATTTAAAATGTCATTGTGTTGGAATGCCAAAGCAATGCAATGGCATTTTTTTCATAAAGATTTCTAAAATTAGACTTAGTACATAAATTAAAAATAAATTAATAAAGATATGCATAAAATTTAAAAAAATCCCTTACCACATACAAACACACATAAACACAGCAAAAGCAATCTATAGTTTAATCTGAATGTTAACGTAATCTAAACTGATTAGAAAAAGTAGAAACTAAAATTTAAAAAACTTGCATTTAAATAACTGTAGGCCTAACGTCCCGAGACATGACGTTAAACTGCGCTCCTGTTTGGCACTTTGGAGCTCAAAAGTGCCCATCTTCTTTTCTATTATAATGTCTGCCTTTAACTTTCTATTAATTATTACATAAAACATAGTGCAAAACTAAAAGTAGATTTTAAACCTAAAATTTAAAATGTCATTGTGTTGGACAGCTCATGCAATGCAATGGCATTTTCTTTCATAAAGATTTCTAAAATTAGACTTAGTACATAAATTAAAAATAAATTAATAAAGATATGCATAAAATTAAATAAAATCCCTTACCACATACAAACACACATAAACACAGCAAAAGCAATCTATAGTTTAATCTGAATGTTAACGTAATCTAAACTGATTAGACAAAGTAGAAACTGAAATTAAAAAACAAGCATTAAAATAACTGTAGGCCTAATGTCCCGAGACATGACGTTAAACTGCGCTCCTGTTTGGCAGTTTGGAGCTCAAAAGTGCCAATCTTCCTCTCTATTATCATGTCTGCCTTTAACTTTCTATTAATTATTACATAAAACATAGTGCTAAACTAAAAGTAGATTTTAAACCTAAAATTTAAAATGTCATTGTGTTGGACAGCCAAAGCAATGCAATGGCATTTTTTTCATAAAGATTTCTAAAATTAGACTTAGTACATAAATTAAAAATAAATTAATAAAGATATGCATAAAATTAAATAAAATCCCTTACCACATACAAACACACATAAACACAGCAAAAGCAATCTATAGTTTAATCTGAATGTTAACGTAATCTAAACTGATTAGAAAAAGTAGAAACTAAAATTTAAAAAACTTGCATTTAAATAACTGTAGGCCTAAGGTCCCGAGACATGACGTTAAACTGCGCTCCTGTTTGGCACTTTGTAGCTCAAAAGTGCCCATCTTCTTTTCTATTATCATGTCTGCCTTTAACTTTCTATTAATTATTACATAAAACATAGTGCAAAACTAAAAGTAGATTTTAAACCTAAAATTTAAAATGTCATTGTGTTGGACAGCTCTTGCAATGCAATGGCATTTTCTTTCATAAAGATTTCTAAAATTAGACTTAGTACATAAATTAAAAATAAATTAATAAAGATATTCATAAAATTAAATAAAATCCCTTACCACATACAAACGCACATAAACACAGCAAAAGCAATCTATAGTTTAATCTGAATGTTAACGTAATCTAAACTGATTAGACAAAGTAGAAACTGAAATTAAAAAAACAAGCATTAAAATAACTGTAGGCCTAATGTCCCGAGACATGACGTTAAACTGCGCTCCTGTTTGGCAGTTTGGAGCTCAAAAGTGCCAATCTTCCTCTCTATTATCATGTCTGCCTTTAACTTTCTATTAATTATTACATGAAACATAGTGCTAAACTAAAAGTAGATTTTAAACCTAAAATTTTAAATGTCATTGTGTTGGACAGCAAAAGCAATACAATGGCGTTTTATTCATAAAGATTTCTTAAATTAGATTTAGTACATAAATAAATAAAAAATTAAGGAAGATATGCATAAATTTTACTAAAATTCCCTCTCACACATAAACACGCATAAACACAGCAAAAGCAATCTATAGTTTAATCTTAATGTAAACGTAATCTAAACTGATAAGAAAAAGTAGGAACTACAATTTAAAAAACTAGCTTTAAAATAACTGTAGGCCTAAGGTCCTGAGACATGACGTTAAACTGCGCTTCTGTTTGGCATTTTGGAGCTCAAAAGTGCCCATCTTCTTTTCTATTATCATGTCTGCCTTTAACTTTCTATTAATTATTACATAAAACATAGTGCAAAACTAAAAGTAGATTTTAAACCTAAAATTTAAAATGTCATTGTGTTGGACAGCCAAAGCAATGCAATGGCATTTTTTTCATAAAGATTTCTTAAATTAGATTTAGTACATAAATAAAAAAAAATGAAGGAAGATATGCATAAATTTAACTAAAATTCCCTCTCACACATAAATTCGCATAAACACAGCAAAAGCAATCTATAGTTTAATCTTATTTTAAACGTAATCTAAACTGATAAAAAAAGTAGGAACTAAAATTTAAAAAACTAGCTTTAAAATAGCTGTAGGCCTAAGGTCCTGAGACATAACGTTAAACTGCGCTCCTGTTTGGCACTTTGGAGCTCAAAAGTGCCCATCTTCTTTTCTATTATCATGTCTGCCTTTAACTTTCTATTAATTATTACATAAAACATAGTGTAAAACTAAAAGTAGATTTAAAACCTAAAATTTAAAATGTCATTGTGTTGGACAGCCAAAGCAATGCAATGGCATTTTTTTCATAAAGATTTCTAAAATTAGACTTAGTACATAAATTAAAAATAAATTAATAAAGATATGCATAAAATTAAATAAAATCCCTTACCACATACAAACACACATAAACACAGCAAAAGCAATTTATAGTTTAATCTGAATGTTAACGTAATCTAAACTGATTAGACAAAGTAGAAACTGAAATTAAAAAAACAAGCATTAAAATAACTGTAGGCCTAATGTCCCGAGACATGACGTTAAACTGCGCTCCTGTTTGGCAGTTTGGAGCTCAAAAGTGCCAATCTTCCTCTCTATTATCATGTCTGCCTTTAACTTTCTATTAATTATAACATAAAACATAGTGCTAAACTAAAAGTAGATTTTAAACCTAAAATTTTAAATGTCATTGTGTTGGACAGCAAAAGCAATACAATGGCGTTTTATTCATAAAGATTTCTTAAATTAGATTTAGTACATAAATAAAAAAAAAATTAAGGAAGATATGCATAAATTTTACTAAAATTCCCTCTCACACATAAACACGCATAAACACAGCAAAAGCAATCTATAGTTTAATCTTAATGTAAACGTAATCTAAACTGATAAGAAAAAGTAGGAACTAAAATTTAAAAAAAACTAGCATTAAAATAACTGTAGGCCTAATGTCCTGAGACATGACGTTAAACTGCGCTCCTGTTTGGCACTTTGGAGCTCAAAAGTGCCCATCTTCTTTTCTATTATCATGTCTGCCTTTAACTTTCTATTAATTATTACATAAAACATAGTGCAAAACTAAAAGTAGATTTTAAACCTAAAATTTAAAATGTCATTGTGTTGGACAGCCAAAGCAATGCAATGGCATTTTTTTCATAAAGATTTCTAAAATTAGACTTAGTACATAAATTAAAAATAAATTAATAAAGATATGCATAAAATTAAATAAAATCCCTTACCACATACAAACACACATAAACACAGCAAAAGCAATCTATAGTTTAATCTGAATGTTAACGTAATCTAAACTGATTAGAAAAAGTAGAAACTAAAATTTAAAAAACTTGCATTTAAATAACTGTAGGCCTAAGGTCCCGAGACATGACGTTAAACTGCGCTCCTGTTTGGCACTTTGTAGCTCAAAAGTGCCCATCTTCTTTTCTATTATCATGTCTGCCTTTAACTTTCTATTAATTATTACATAAAACATAGTGCAAAACTAAAAGTAGATTTTAAACCTAAAATTTAAAATGTCATTGTGTTGGACAGCTCATGCAATGCAATGGCATTTTCTTTCATAAAGATTTCTAAAATTAGACTTAGTACATAAATTAAAAATAAATTAATAAAGATATGCATAAAATTAAATAAAATCCCTTACCACATACAAACACACATAAACACAGCAAAAGCAATCTATAGTTTAATCTGAATGTTAACGTAATCTAAACTGATTAGACAAAGTAGAAACTGAAATTAAAAAAACAAGCATTAAAATAACTGTAGGCCTAATGTCCCGAGACATGACGTTAAACTGCGCTCCTGTTTGGCAGTTTGGAGCTCAAAAGTGCCAATCTTCCTCTCTATTATCATGTCTGCCTTTAACTTTCTATTAATTATTACATAAAACATAGTGCTAAACTAAAAGTAGATTTTAAACCTAAAATTTAAAATGTCATTGTGTTGGACAGCCAAAGCAATGCAATGGCATTTTTTTCATAAAGATTTCTAAAATTAGACTTAGTACATAAATTAAAAATAAATTAATAAAGATATGCATAAAATTAAATAAAATCCCTTACCACATACAAACACACATAAACACAGCAAAAGCAATCTATAGTTTAATCTGAATGTTAACGTAATCTAAACTGATTAGAAAAAGTAGAAACTAAAATTTAAAAAACTTGCATTTAAATAACTGTAGGCCTAAGGTCCCGAGACATGACGTTAAACTGCGCTCCTGTTTGGCACTTTGTAGCTCAAAAGTGCCCATCTTCTTTTCTATTATCATGTCTGCCTTTAACTTTCTATTAATTATTACATAAAACATAGTGCAAAACTAAAAGTAGATTTTAAACCTAAAATTTAAAATGTCATTGTGTTGGACAGCTCATGCAATGCAATGGCATTTTCTTTCATAAAGATTTCTAAAATTAGACTTAGTACATAAATTAAAAATAAATTAATAAAGATATGCATAAAATTAAATAAAATCCCTTACCACATACAAACGCACATAAACACAGCAAAAGCAATCTATAGTTTAATCTGAATGTTAACGTAATCTAAACTGATTAGACAAAGTAGAAACTGAAATTAAAAAAACAAGCATTAAAATAACTGTAGGCCTAATGTCCCGAGACATGACGTTAAACTGCGCTCCTGTTTGGCAGTTTGGAGCTCAAAAGTGCCAATCTTCCTCTCTATTATCATGTCTGCCTTTAACTTTCTATTAATTATTACATGAAACATAGTGCTAAACTAAAAGTAGATTTTAAACCTAAAATTTTAAATGTCATTGTGTTGGAAAGCAAAAGCAATACAATGGCGTTTTATTCATAAAGATTTCTTAAATTAGATTTAGTACATAAATAAATAAAAAATTAAGGAAGATATGCATAAATTTTACTAAAATTCCCTCTCACACATAAACACGCATAAACACAGCAAAAGCAATCTATAGTTTAATCTTAATGTAAACGTAATCTAAACTGATAAGAAAAAGTAGGAACTACAATTTAAAAAACTAGCTTTAAAATAACTGTAGGCCTAAGGTCCTGAGACATGACGTTAAACTGCGCTTCTGTTTGGCATTTTGGAGCTCAAAAGTGCCCATCTTCTTTTCTATTATCATGTCTGCCTTTAACTTTCTATTAATTATTACATAAAACATAGTGCAAAACTAAAAGTAGATTTTAAACCTAAAATTTAAAATGTCATTGTGTTGGACAGCCAAAGCAATGCAATGGCATTTTTTTCATAAAGATTTCTTAAATTAGATTTAGTACATAAATAAAAAAAAATGAAGGAAGATATGCATAAATTTAACTAAAATTCCCTCTCACACATAAATTCGCATAAACACAGCAAAAGCAATCTATAGTTTAATCTTATTTTAAACGTAATCTAAACTGATAAAAAAAGTAGGAACTAAAATTTAAAAAACTAGCTTTAAAATAGCTGTAGGCCTAAGGTCCTGAGACATAACGTTAAACTGCGCTCCTGTTTGGCACTTTGGAGCTCAAAAGTGCCCATCTTCTTTTCTATTATCATGTCTGCCTTTAACTTTCTATTAATTATTACATAAAACATAGTGTAAAACTAAAAGTAGATTTAAAACCTAAAATTTAAAATGTCATTGTGTTGGACAGCCAAAGCAATGCAATGGCATTTTTTTCATAAAGATTTCTAAAATTAGACTTAGTACATAAATTAAAAATAAATTAATAAAGATATGCATAAATATAAATAAAATCCCTTACCACATACAAACACACATAAACACAGCAAAAGCAATCTATAGTTTAATCTGAATGTTAACGTAATCTAAAATGATAGAAAAAGTAGAAACTAAAATTTTAAAAAACTTGCATTTAAATAACTGTAGGCCTAATGTCCTGAGACATAACGTTAAACTGCGCTCCTGTTTGGCACTTTGGAGCTCAAAAGTGCCCATCTTCTTTTCTATTATCATGTCTGCCTTTAACTTTCTATTAATTATTACATAAAACATAGTGCAAAACTAAAAGTAGATTTTAAACCTAAAATTTAAAATGTCATTGTGTTGGACAGCCAAAGCAATGCAATGGCATTTTTTTCATAAAGATTTCTAAAATTAGACTTAGTACATAAATTAAAAATAAATTAATAAAGATATGCATAAAATTAAATAAAATCCCTTACCACATACAAACACACATAAACACAGCAAAAGCAATCTATAGTTTAATCTGAATGTTAACGTAATCTAAACTGATTAGAAAAAGTAGAAACTAAAATTTAAAAAACTTGCATTTAAATAACTGTAGGCCTAAGGTCCCGAGACATGACGAAAACTGCGCTCCTGTTTGGCACTTTGTAGCTCAAAAGTGCCCATCTTCTTTTCTATTATCATGTCTGCCTTTAACTTTCTATTAATTATTACATAAAACATAGTGCAAAACTAAAAGTAGATTTTAAACCTAAAATTTAAAATGTCATTGTGTTGGACAGCTCATGCAATGCAATGGCATTTTCTTTCATAAAGATTTCTAAAATTAGACTTAGTACATAAATTAAAAATAAATTAATAAAGATATGCATAAAATTAAATAAAATCCCTTACCACATACAAACGCACATAAACACAGCAAAAGCAATCTATAGTTTAATCTGAATGTTAACGTAATCTAAACTGATTAGACAAAGTAGAAACTGAAATTAAAAAAACAAGCATTAAAATAACTGTAGGCCTAATGTCCCGAGACATGACGTTAAACTGCGCTCCTGTTTGGCAGTTTGGAGCTCAAAAGTGCCAATCTTCCTCTCTATTATCATGTCTGCCTTTAACTTTCTATTAATTATTACATGAAACATAGTGCTAAACTAAAAGTAGATTTTAAACCTAATATTTTAAATGTCATTGTGTTGGACAGCAAAAGCAATACAATGGCGTTTTATTCATAAAGATTTCTTAAATTAGATTTAGTACATAAATAAATAAAAAATTAAGGAAGATATGCATAAATTTTACTAAAATTCCCTCTCACACATAAACACGCATAAACACAGCAAAAGCAATCTATAGTTTAATCTTAATGTAAACGTAATCTAAACTGATAAGAAAAAGTAGGAACTACAATTTAAAAAACTAGCTTTAAAATAACTGTAGGCCTAAGGTCCTGAGACATGACGTTAAACTGCGCTTCTGTTTGGCATTTTGGAGCTCAAAAGTGCCCATCTTCTTTTCTATTATCATGTCTGCCTTTAACTTTCTATTAATTATTACATAAAACATAGTGCAAAACTAAAAGTAGATTTTAAACCTAAAATTTAAAATGTCATTGTGTTGGACAGCCAAAGCAATGCAATGGCATTTTTTTCATAAAGATTTCTTAAATTAGATTTAGTACATAAATAAAAAAAAATGAAGGAAGACATGCATAAATTTAACTAAAATTCCCTCTCACACATAAATTCGCATAAACACAGCAAAAGCAATCTATAGTTTAATCTTATTTTAAAAGTAATCTAAAGTGATAAAAAAAGTAGGAACTAAAATTTAAAAAACTAGCTTTAAAATAGCTGTAGGCCTAAGGTCCTGAGACATAACGTTAAACTGCGCTCCTGTTTGGCACTTTGGAGCTCAAAAGTGCCCATCTTCTTTTCTATTATCATGTCTGCCTTTAACTTTCTATTAATTATTACATAAAACATAGTGTAAAACTAAAAGTAGATTTAAAACCTAAAATTTAAAATGTCATTGTGTTGGACAGCCAAAGCAATGCAATGGCATTTTTTTCATAAAGATTTCTAAAATTAGACTTAGTACATAAATTAAAAATAAATTAATAAAGATATGCATAAATATAAATAAAATCCCTTACCACATACAAACACACATAAACACAGCAAAAGCAATCTATAGTTTAATCTGAATGTTAACGTAATCTAAAATGATAGAAAAAGTAGAAACTAAAATTTTAAAAAACTTGCATTTAAATAACTGTAGGCCTAATGTCCTGAGACATAACGTTAAACTGCGCTCCTGTTTGGCACTTTGGAGCTCAAAAGTGCCCATCTTCTTTTCTATTATCATGTCTGCCTTTAACTTTCTATTAATTATTACATAAAACATAGTGCAAAACTAAAAGTAGATTTTAAATCTAAAATTTTAAATGTCATTGTGTTGGACAGCCAAAGCAATGCAATGTTTTTTTTTTCATAAAGATTTCTAAAATTAGACTTAGTACATATATTAAAAATAAATTAATAAAGATAAGCATAAAATTAAATAAAAAACGTTACCACATACAAACACACATAAAAACAGCAAAAGCAATCTATAGTTTAATCTGAATGTTAACGTAATCTAAACTGATTAGAAAAAGTAGAAACTAAATTTTAAAAAACTTGCATTTAAATAACTGTAGGCCTAATGTCCCGAGACATGACGTTAAACTGCGCTCCTGTTTGGCACTTTGTAGCTCAAAAGTGCATGTTCTTCTTTTCTATTATCATGTCTGCCTTTAACTTTCTATTAATTATTACATAAAACATAGTGCAAAACTAAAAGTAGATTTTAAACCTAAAATTTAAAATGTCATTGTGCTGGACAGCCAAAGCAATGCAATGGCATTTTTTTCATAAAGATTTCTTAAATTAGATTAAGTACATAAATAAAAAAAAATAAAGGAAGATATGCATAAATTTAACTAAAATTCTCTCTCACACATAAACACAGCAAAAGCAATCAATAGTTTAATCTTAATGTAAACGTAATCTAAACTGATTAGAAAAAGTAGGAACTAAAATTTAAAAAACTTGCATTTAAATAACTGTAGGCCTAACGTCCCGAGACATGACGTTAAACTGCGCTCCTGTTTGGCACTTTGGAGCTCAAAAGTGCCCATCTTCTTTTCTATTATCATGTCTGCCTTTAACTTTCTATTAATTATTACATAAAACATAGTGCAAAACTAAAAGTAGATTTTAAACCTAAAATTTAAAATGTCATTGTGTTGGACAGCTCATGCAATGCAATGGCATTTTCTTTCATAAAGATTTCTAAAATTAGACTTAGTACATAAATTAAAAATAAATTAATAAAGATATGCATTAAATTAAATAAAATCCCCTACCACATACAAACACACATAAACACAGCAAAAGCAATTTATAGTTTAATCTGAATGTTAACGTAATCTAAACTGATAGAAAAAGTAGAAATTAAAATTTAAAAAACTAGCATTAAAATAACTGTTGGCCTAAGGTCCCGAGACATGACGTTAAACTGCGCTCCTGTTTGGCACTTTCTAGCTCAAAAGTGCCCATCTTCTTTTCTATTATCATGTCTGCCTTTAACTTTCTATTAATTATTACATAAAACATAGTGCAAAACTAAAAGTAGATTTTAAACCTAAAATTTAAAATGTCATTGTGTTGGACAGCCAAAGCAATGCAATGGCATTTTCTTTCATAAAGATTTCTAAAATTAGACTTAGTACATAAATTAAAAATAAATTAATAAAGATATGCATAAATTTAAATAAAAAATCCCCCCCCCACATACAAACACGCATAAACACAGCAAAAGCAATATATAGTTTAATCTTAATGTTAACGTAATCTAAACTGATTAGAAAAAGTAGAAACTAAAATTTAAAAAACTTGCATTTAAATAACTGTAGGCCTAATGTCCCGAGATATGACGTTAAACTGCGCTCCTGTTTGGCACTTTGTAGCTCAAAAGTGCATGTTCTTCTTTTCTATTATCATGTCTGCCTTTAACGTTCTATTAATTATTACATAAAACATAGTGCAAAACTAAAAGTAGATTTTAAACCTAAAATTTAAAATGTCATTGTGTTGGACAGCCAAAGCAATGCAATGTTATTTCTTTCATAAAGATTTCTTAAATTAGATTTAGTACATAAATAAAAAAAAATTAAGAAAGATATGCATAAATTTAACTAAAATTCCCTCTCACACATAAACACACATAAACACAGCAAAAGCAATATATAGTTTAATCTTATTGTAAACATAATCTAAACTGATAAGAAAAAGTAGGAACTAAAATTTAAAAAACTAGCTTTAAAATAACTGTAGGCCTAAGGTCCTGAGACATGACGTTAAACTGCGCTTCTGTTTGGCACTTTGGAGCTCAAAAGTGCCCATCTTCTTTTCTATTATCATGTCTGCCTTTAACTTTCTATTAATTATTACATAAAACATAGTGTAAAAATAAAAGTAGATTTACAACCTAAAATTTAAAATGCCATTGTGTTGGACAGCCAAAGCAATGCAATGGCATTTTTTTTCATAAAGATTTCTAAAATTAGACTTAGTACATAAATTAAAAATAAATTAATAAAGATATGCATAAAATTAAATAAAATCCCTTACCACATACAAACACACATAAACACAGCAAAAGCAATCTATAGTTTAATCTGAATGTTAACGTAATCTAAACTGATAGAAAAAGTAGAAACTAAAATTTAAAAAAACTTGCATTTAAATAACTGTAGGCCTAATGTCCCGAGACATGACGTTAAACTGCGCTCCTGTTTGGCACTTTGTAGCTCAAAAGTGCATGTTCTTCTTTTCTATTATCATGTCTGCCTTTAACTTTCTATTAATTATTACATAAAACATAGTGCAAAACTAAAAGTAGATTTTAAACCTAAAATTTAAAATGTCATTGTGTTGGACAGCCAAAGCAATGCAATGGCATTTTTTTCATAAAGATTTCTTAAATTAGATTTAGTACATAAATAAAAAAAAATGAAGGAAGATATGCATAAATTTAACTAAAATTCCCTCTCACACATAAACACAGCAAAAGCAATCTATAGTTTAATCTTATTGTAAACGTAATCTAAACTGATAAGAAAAAGTAGGAACTAAAATTTAAAAAACTAGCTTTAAAATAACTGTAGGCCTAAGGTCCTGAGACATGACGTTAAACTGCGCTCCTGTTTGGCACTTTGGAGCTCAAAAGTGCCCATCTTCTTTTCTATTATCATGTCTGCCTTTAACTTTCTATTAATTATTACATAAAACATAGTGTAAAAATAAAAGTAGATTTAAAACCTAAAATTTAAAATGTCATTGTGTTGGACAGCCAAAGCAATGCAATGTTATTTTTTTCATAAAGATTTCTAAAATTAGACTTAGTACATAAATTAAAAATAAATTTATAAAGATATGCATAAAATTAAATAAAATCCCTTACCACATACAAACACACATAAAAACAGCAAAAGCAATCTATAGTTTAATCTTATTGTAAACGTAATCTAAACTGATAAGAAAAAGTAGGAACTAAAATTTAAAAAACTAGCTTTAAAATAACTGTAGGCCTAAGGTCCTGAGACATGACGTTAAACTGCGCTCCTGTTTGGCACTTTGTAGCTCAAAAGTGCATGTTCTTCTTACTATTATCATGTCTGCCTTTAACTTTCTATTAATTATTACATAAAACATAGTGCAAAACTAAAAGTAATTTTAAACCTAAAATTTAAAATGTCATTGTGTTGGACAGCCAAAGCAATGCAATGGCATTTTTTTCATAAAGATTTCTTAAATTAGATTAAGTACATAAATTAAAAAAAATAAAGGAAGATATGCATAAATTTAACTAAAATTCCCTCTTACACATAAACACAGCAAAAGCAATCTATAGTTTAATCTTAATGTTAACGTAATCTAAACTGATTAGAAAAAGTAGAAACTAAAATTTAAAAAACTTGCATTTAAATAACTGTAGGCCTAATGTCCCGAGACATGACGTTAAACTGCGCTACTGTTTGGCACTTTGTAGCTCAAAAGTGCATGTTCTTCTTTTCTATTATCATGTCTGCCTTTAACTTTCTATTAATTATTACATAAAACATAGTTCAAAACTAAAAGTAGATTTTAAACCTAAAATTTAAAATGTCATTGTGTTGGACAGCCAAAGCAATGCAATGTTATTTCATTCTAAAGATTTCTTAAATTAGATTTAGTACATAAATAAAAAAAAATGAAGGAAGATATGCATAAATTTAACTAAAATTCCATCTCACACATAAACACAGCAAAAGCAATCTATAGTTTAAGCTTAACGTAAACGTAATCTAAACTGATAAGAAAAAAATTAGGAATTAAAATTTAAAAAACTAGAACTAAAATAATTGTAATGTCCTGAGACATGACGTTAGACTGCGCTCCTGTTTAGCACTTTGGAGCTCAAAAGTGCCCATCTTCTTTTCTATTATCATGTCTGCCTTTAACTTTCTATTAATTATTACATAAAACATAGTGCTAAATTAAAGTAGATTTTAAACCTCAAATTTTAAATGTCATTATGTTGGACAGCCAAAGCAATACAATGGCATTTTATTCATAAAGATTTCTTAAATTAGATTTAGTACATGAATTTAAAAAAAATTAATGAAGATATGCATAAATGTAACTTAAATCCCCACACACACATAAACACGCATAAACACAGCAAAAGCAATCTATAGTTTAATCTTAATGTAAATGTAATCTAAACTGATTAGACAAAATAGAAACTAAAATTTAAAAAACTTGAATTCAAATAACTGTAGGCCTAATGTCCTGAGACATGATGTTAAACTGCGCTCCTGTTTGGCACTTTGGAGCTTTAACTTTCTATTAATTATTACATAAAACATAGTGCTAAACTAAAAGTAGATTTTAAACCTAAAATTTTAAATGTCATTGTGTTGGACAGCCAAAGCAATACAAAGTCATTTTATTCATAAAGTTTTCTTAAATTAGATTTAGTACATGAATTTAAAAAAAATTAATGAAGATATGCATAAATTAAAATAAAATCCCCCAACACACACAAACACGCATAAACACAGCAAAAGCAATTTATAGTTCAATCTTAATGGAAACGTAATCTAAACTGATTAGACAATGTAGGAATTAAAATTTAAAAAACTAGCACTAAAATAATTGTAATGTCCCGAGACATGACGTTAAACTGTGCTCCTGTTTGGCACTTTGGAGCTTAAAAGTGCCCCTTTTTTTTCTATTTTCATGTCTGCCTTTAACTTTCTATTAATTATTACATAAAACATAGTGCAAGCATACACACACAGTATAACAATCTATAGTTTTATTTAATGTAAACTTTATTTAAACTTATTAGACAAAATAAGAAATAAAATAAAAACAAATAAATAACTTAAACATTAATAACTTACATTTTTAAGCAAAATGAGGAGACTAAAGTTAATTATTGATTATAAATCTTTAATTTTAAATAGCCTTAAAATCGTATGAAAATTGTACATTAAACTTACATCCTTTTAGATTAGTTTTTGTTTAAAATCTTTAGAGAAATATTGTAATTTTATTAGTTTGAAAGTATCTTTTGCAGAGGTTTCCTGTCCAAGACATTTTTATATGGAAGTGAAATAGGTGAGATCTTTTTACTATTTTTAAAATCTAAAATGTCATTGTGTTGGACAGCGAAAGCAATACAATGGCATTTTATTCATAAAATTTATTAAATTAGATATAATACATAAATTTTTGAAAAAATTAATGAAAATATGCATAAATTTGAATGAATTCACCCCAAACATACACACACAGTATAACAATCTATAGTTTTATCTAAATGTAAACTTTTTTAAAACTTATTAGACAAAATAAGAAATAAAATAAAAACAAATAAATAAATAACTTAAACATTAATAACTTACTTTTTTAAGCAAAATGTAGAGACTAAAGTTAATTATTGATTATAAATCTTTTATTTTAAATAGCCATAAAATCCTATAAAAATTGTACATTAAACTTACATCCTTTTAGATTAGTTTTTGTTTAAATTCTTTAGGGAAATATTGTAATTTTATTAGTTTGAAAGTATCTTTTGCAGAGGTTTCCTGTCCAAGACATTTTTTTATTGAGTGAAATAGGTGAGATCTTTTTACTATTTCCTTTTCTTTATTTTAGAAATAATATATTTAAATATTTGTTGACACTAGTTAAGGGTTAAGGATGTGGTGGCTGACCTAGTTTCTTGTGTTCAAATCTTATTGAACATTAGGATTTTAAATTGCAGTATTTTTTAGTGCTCCCCTGAGTCTACTTAACTCTAATGGGTAACTTACTTTAGTTTGGGAGAGTAAAGGCAGTTGGTCATTGTGCTAACCACATAATACCTTGATCAAAAACATTAGCCAAATACAAAAGATGAACTTAACATGACCTGCACTATAGGTCTGAAAGGGGGAACGTTTTTTTAGAGTATACCTAGCACCATGATTTTTTTATTGTTTCCAACACAATAACTTGTCTTTTCTATTTTTAGATGAAGAGAAAAGAAAGTAAAGAGAGCTCTTTAGAACTCTACATGTCACTGTGAAGTTACCATTAAAGGGAAGTTATTGAAACATTATTCAACAATTGTAAAATTCTTGTTTTGCCTGTGAATTGTTTTTTGTAATATCTTTTTAATGTATGCCTATTTTATTGTTTGGAATTTGCTTTTTTTTTAAATATTTTTTAAAAGTTTTGTTTGATCTTATCAGTTTAGTTTATGTTTTAATACTTTGGAGAAAATGTCTAATTCTTTTGTGTTTGAAAGTATTTTTTCAGAGGTTTAAGGTCAAAGACATTTTTATTTGGAAGTGAAACAGGTGAGATCTTTTCTTTTTTTTTATTTTAGAAATTATATATTTAAATAATTTTAGACACTATTTAGCCCCATGATTCAACTAAAATTATTTTGAGATAAAATTATTCTATAAGTGCAAAGAAAAAAAATGATTTATTTTAAACTTAATAACTAGTCCTTTCTGTTTCAGATCAGGAAACAAAAAAGTGAAGTGGTATTCTCCAAAACTTAACGTGTCAGTGTGGCATTACCTTTAAGGTAAAGTTATTTTAACATTGTTCAACATTTGTAAAATGTCTTGTTTTTTTAAAAATTGTTCTGTCTCGACTGCCCATCTGACAAAGATAGCAGTGATCAGGGTTCTAAATTTTACTACATAATTCTGATATCAGCCACATATCATTTTTTCTATGCTGGAATCGGCCTCAGCCTTTTGTATGCTAGACCATGAGATTCTCTGCCTCTTTTGGTTTAGGAATAGTCCTAAAGTTGCTTGGATCCTACATGAATGAACACACCCAAAGTGTCGTGGATAATGTACATAGTCAACAAGCTTACTCTAGAAGTACCCAAGGATCAGTTCTAGGCCCAGTATTGTCACTATGTATACATACTTACTCAGAGGTGTAATGCATCTAACAGGCATCTTATACCACTTCTTAAGAGTTTTCTTTGAATCAATACTATATCTTTCAACCCACACATACGTCAACTGCGCAGATTTTGCCAGATCTGACCATATTTGACAACCGAGTCAACTAAAAAACTAGTTGTGACATTCCTTGACTACTGCAATGCTGTGCTAGCAGGTAAACCTGATTATGAAATAGCCAAATGCAGAATTCAGAATAATGCTGCACGAATAGCCCTATTTAAAACAAGGCGAGATTCTCCTACTGCTCTCTTGTGCGCACTCCATTGGCTTCCTGTAAAAGGAAAAATCGACTACAAGGTGACCACACTTTGTCATCAGTGCATCTTTGATAAAGAAGTGCCCCTGTACCTTATTGAGCTCATCACTCTATATATTCCTCAGAGAGCACTGTCCTCCAGGTACTCAACCTTTCTAGTGATGCCACGTTTCTTCCTGAAAAATTGTTTGTTTTTTTTACTCAGACCAAAGGTTTGAAACTCATTACTCATTGATCTCAGACAGACAACATTAAGAACATTAAGACCTATCTGTTAAAAACATTTTTAGATTAGTTTGTCATTTTGCTCTCATGTTTATGTTAGTAATGTTGTCACAGTGCCTTTAGCTTACATCATGTTTGTTAACAGCGCTTTATAATTATGATTATTATTTAAATATGTGTATGTAATCGTTGAGTGTTTAAATGCTTGGCCTCTAAACCAAAAGGGCGAGGGCTCAAATCCTGATGTAGAGTAGGATTTTGAATTTCAGATTTTTTATGCCCATGAGTCCACTCTAATGTGTACTTGACTTAGTGGGAAAATAAAGGACACCATCTTTAACCTTTGCCCATAGAAACTACCATACTCATGCCTTCATAAAGGTATTCTGTGTTCTCAAAAAATAAATTTTTATTTGGTTTTAAAAATGTTTATTTAGTTGCCAACTGTGATCTCTTTTTTATGACATTTTGACATAATTTATTTAAAAATCTCTCTTGTTTTCATTTTCTTCCTTTTTCTGGCAGATTTATGGTTTTTATTTGGTTTCCATTTCTTACCACCACAGTAAATCATATCGCTTTTTATTTTTTATCTCTTACTGAGCAAGATTTTTAAAATCCTGTCCACAAAATTACATAGACTAATGTATATTCATCAATTTTATAGTACTTGTATTCTCTTTTAATTTTTACTGTTCTTTGACTTACCACAAGAACTTGCTAACCTTGCTAAACAAATTAATCACAAAATTAATCTTAATATTTCATATTTCAGATGTTTTGGGAACTTTTTGACAAGTTGTTAGCCTGCCTACCCAAGCTGATATGAACTTAATGACAAGATGTTGATCTACCCAAGTTGATAGGAACTTTTTAAAAGAGGTTTGAAGAAGTGCTGAAAACTAAAGGTCATGTAAAACATTTTCTATATAATATTAAAAACAATTTTAGAATGAGTCTACTAATCTTTGCTTTGTCTGCTTCTTTTAAGATTGCTACAGCTTGGCACACATTTGTTTGTCAAACCGATCAAACTTTTTTGCCTGTTTCTTTCTGTTTGCTATTTCTACTATACCTCTGACATAGGTTTAGGTAGTTGCATGAATTTAACTTTATTGCATAAACCTGTACTTTAGTTTATTACAGTATCATTAGGTTTATTGTGCTAACTTTTAGTGTTTAGGGTAGTAGCACTAACTGATAGTGTCTAGGGTTGTTGCATTAACACAGTGTCTAGGGTTGTTGCACTAACACATAGTGTCTAGGGTTGTTGCACTAACACACAGTGTTTAGGGTTGTTGCACTAACACATAGTGTCTAGGGTTGTTGCACTAACACATAGTGTCTAGGGTTGTTGCACTAACACACAGTGTCTAGGGTTGTTGTACTAACACATAGTGTCTAGGGTTGTTTCACTAACATATAGTGTCCTGGGTTGTTGCACTAACACACGGTGTCTAGAGTTGTTTCACTAGCAGATAGTGTACAGGGTTGTTAACACTAATTGCTCTAGTGTTTGGGGTCATTTCACTAACTTCTAGTGTTTGGGTTGTTGTACTAACACATAGCATTTAGGGTTGTTAACATTAATTTCTTTAGTGTTAAGTGTTTTACTAACTATCTTCCATTTAATTCTTCATTAGTCATTCTTTTCTATCACTCCTCATTTGCCTTTTCTTTGTTCTCAAGTTTGATCAGGTAGAGACTCACTTAATATTTGTCTTATCTTTTTGGATGTTTTTTCATAATCTGATTGGAGGGAACCATCCTCAATGCTGGTCGCATATAGTGGCTTTATCAGTAAGGGTCTTTACCCTCTGTGGGTATTGATGAACCTGCAGTGGCAGACTAGATGGGAGCCAACCCTTCAAAGATCATCAGTATTTTTTTCTTGATGAAGGTGGTAGTACATTTTGTTCTCACTGACTATTATCATAGTTACTCTTGGATAAGGATTGAAAGCATGCTATCAACATCTCTGTTTTGGATATCAAGTCTTGTTACCTGTTGCTGAGCTAGTGGTGGGTACATATAGGGTGCAGTGTATTTAGAGTCTGGTTTTCTTCTCCTGAGCTGCTGGACAACAGTCAGTGGCGTAGCTAGGAATTCACCATCATTTGGGTGCCCAGGGGGGAGGGGGGCTTGACCTCTTTAGGGGCCCCTGAGTAATATTTAATGTAAAAAAAACTCATTTGGCAGCCCACCTCAAGTTAAGACCCACCTCAAGTTCGGGGCCCCCTCTCAAGTTAAGGCTCTCTCATGTTTGGGCCCCTTCAAGTTGGGAGCTTCCCCCATTAAGTTGGGGCCCCCCTCAAGTCGGGGGCCCCTTAAGGGGGCCTGAGGGGGATTTTCAAATTTCCCTCATCCTCCCCCCACCTAGCTACGCCTCTGAAACCAATTTTCTCAGTTTATTAGAGAGCAATATTTCAAATGGCCAGACTGATCCAGTTAGGACTTGATCCTAGGCTTTATTGAACAAGAATGACAAAACAGTTTAAAATAACGCAGTACACACACAAGCTGACCCTAACCAGGACATGCATATGCAAAAAGAAACCTTGAGTTCTCATCAATAATTGTCAATAAATATTTATTTTTAGTGGTCCCTTAAAGTCTCTCGAATGGTGATGTGGCATTTACTAAGCTGCCGGCAGATGGTTGATACAGTTCTTATTACTTCAACTGCATACGGGAGATTCTTTGACCGGACGAAATGGAGCATTCGCACTATGCCAGGATGACAAAGAGTGTTGTGAAGTTCTTTCAAAGACCTAGGGGTGGTTGTACTTGCACAGAAACCACGAGAAAGAGCATCGGCGGCCATGTTGTCAGCCCACGGCCGGAAAATACATCAAAACTGTACAATGAATTTTGTCGTTTTTAATCTTACCGTGGTGACGAGGGTTAAGCATGAAGGATACGGACCTTTGATCCGTGATGAGTTTGAAATGCGACCCTAATAGAAAATGTTTCCATTTCTTAATTGATTTAATGATAGCCATTGCTTCTTTCTCTACGGAGGATTGACGTCTCTCGCTAGGAGATAGTATTCTGGAGAAGAAAGCAACTGGTCTTTTGTTCTGTGATAAGGTAGAGCAGATATAGCAATAACCGATGCATCTGTTTCAACTTCCAGCGGCGATTTGTGGTCAACATTAGTGACAACAGCCATTTCTAGTTCTTTCATTGCTTGAAATGTTTCTTTGACTCTCTCAGGAAGTGGGAAGTTTTGTTGTGTAGCAAAGGATGTATCTTATCTGAGAAATGTCCTATCCAGTTGGCATATTAGGAGAATAGACCCACAGCTCGTCTTTGTGCATTAAGGTTCTCGGAAGCTGACGCAAGGGCAATAGTCTGTTGGGGTCTGGCTTCATCTCGTTATGAGAGACTTCATACCCTAGTAATCTAATACTTGAAGAAGTGTATGCACTCTTTTCTTCATTAAGAGTTAGTCCATATTTTTTATAGCCCCAAGAAAGTTAAGAAGATTTTTGTCATGCTCTTCTCTGTCCTTACCACTCTTGTTCTATGATCTTGTCGATTGTCCTTTGAAAACAGGCTACTCCGTTAGTTACTCCAAAGGGTATCCTACAGAATTGGTATAACTTTCCTCCAGCTTCAAAGGCAGTATAAGGGCGATCAGTCTTCCTTAGAGGGATCTGGTGGTATGCGTTGCGAAGATCAAGTATTCTAAATATTTCGTATTTAGCTCTTTGAGAGACCGTATCATCAAATCTAGGTAAGGGATAAGTATCCCGAAGTGTGAACCGATTAACAGTTTGGCTGTAGTCCACTACCATTCTTCGTTTGTGTCCACTACCATTCTTCGTTTGTGTCGTTCGTTAGTTGTTATTAAGACTTGAGCCCGCCATGGAGATGACTAGGCCTCAATGATGCCATATTTCAAGAGTCTGTCAACCTCTGAATTGATGAATAGAGTGTCATTTGCTGAATAACGTCTGGATTTTGTGGCGATATGTTGACACTCTTTAAAAATATTTTGGAAAAGAGGAGCGGGTTCAAAATTAGCAGCTTTCATTCCATTTAAGACCATTGCTGGATTAGGTCCTTGAAAAAAAAGTGATATGTACACTCTCATATTGTTCAAGGAAGTCGTGGTCTAAAATAACATCCTCACATAGTTTGTCAGGTATGTGTAGCTTGAAGTCTTTATAAGTGGAGCCTTTACTCTAAATGTCAACATTAACATGGCCGCGAGTATAACTAGTTAGGTTCGTGTTGGCCATAGATATAAGTTTTGATGTGTGAAAAATTCTAAATCTTTACTTTCTGACAGCCGATGCAGAAATGTAACTGTCCGAACTACCTGTATCGATGAGGGCATCAAGTGCAATGTTAACTTGAATTTTCGTTACAACACGATATAAAAAAAAAAACAACAAAGAGGCGGCTGTTATTGTATACGCTGCTGAATCAGAGTTAGATCTGTAAACTTTAGAAAGTTTTGATTTGCAAACCTTTTTGAAGTGTCCCTTTTTATTACATTTACTAGAGGTTGCATCTTTAGCGGGGCATTTACTACGAGAGTGGATAGCACCTCCACAAAAGTAGCACTTGCCTTGAGCTGCTGCTATGGTAACGAGTGTCGAATCAATCTTGTCCTCTACAGCAGAGCAAAGCGGCTATTCCGACCTAGTGGATTGTTGTGCTATTGGTGTTTGAAAAGTAGTGGCTTGTTGCGAGTTATGTGTCAAAGAATGTTTCTGTGCCATCTCAAGAGATCTAGCTACCTCCAATGACTTTGCGAGGTCCAGAGATGAGTAGGGTACTCTAAAAGTCACTGCCTAGTCTCTGGTGATGACATCTTTGAATTTACCTTTCAACACTCTGTCCCGTTTCCTCATTGGTTTGTTTGACATAGAGTCTGTTTAATGTAGTTACAGCAGTTTCAAAATTGATACAGTCAGATATCAAATAAATACACACCATGTGAGATAAAGTTACTTAGTAGATCGAACTTCTCACCTTCTGATTAATTTTAATGCGAATTTTTCGAATGTGTTGAAGCCAGTGCTTCCAGATCCTTTGAGTGTCTGGATCATTAGGATCCACCACCAATCGTTCAGGTTTTAGAAAACGATCCATACTTGAAGTTTGAAGCACAATTAATCCACAAGATTCTTGTTCAAAAAATTGTTGTAACCTAATGAAACACTACAAGAAGACATGTCGACATGTCTTGATCCATTACACGCTGACCTGGACACCAAGACGTTTTGACACACTAGAACAGATCAGTTCACAACACACAACAAGTAACATAAATGCATAACAGTATTCAAAAAATTAAATCAAAATATACATCCTTTCAAAAGTAGTCCATGTTCCATGTGGTATAGTGGTAGACCAGATACCAAACAGTTTTATGGAACAGTTGGTACCACCACCCCCATTAGGTTATCAGGGGAAGAAAACCAGATCATGCAGAGCCATATGATAAGGCTCTAGGTTAGTCCTCTATTTAACATCTTTAATCTATGTTCTAAGTAATCAAAAAATTTAATCAAAATATACATCCTTTCAGAAGTAGTTCATGAGGTATAGTGGTAGAACAGATACTATAACAGTTTTATGGATCAGTTGCTACCCTTCCCCATTAGGTTATCAGGAGACGAAAACCAGATCATATATATTTTAACTGCAGAGTGTTTTGATAAGACTCTTGGTTAGCCCTCTATTAAATAACTTTACGCTCGAAGTAATGAAAAAATTAAATCAAAATAAACACCCTTCCAAAAGTAGTTCTTGTGGTAGAGTGGTAGAACAGATACAAAACAGTCAGGTCTTATCACCCTCATCTATCAAGCTGACTTGTCTGCAGCCTTTGTACATGCATCCATTCATTTTTGTTAGACCATTTCTTCAAGATCAACTCCTGTCTGTACAATATCTCCTTCAAATGTCTACTAACTCACCATTGCACTTACACATAGGGTTCCTGTCCATGGCTGTTGTAAGAGAGGATTTAAACTTCTCAAGTCGTACTCAAAAGGCGTTGATTGATGATGAAGATGACTTGCAACCAATATATATGGGAAGAAAATTATTAAATTCAGAACAAGTGGTGTTAATGTATGAAATCTGCTACCAAACAGACTCAATCATGTGCCTCCATAAAGTGCTCAGTTTCCAAACCATTAAAGGCTAAGATTTTGAGGTTCTGTAGTTTTAGGGTGCTCCAGAGTCCACCTAAATCTGATATTAGACTGTAGCATCCTAATTTTCAATATAATTCTTTAATTCAACTGTCAATATAATTCTTTGATTCAACCATGTCCTTTAAAAATCATTTTATTCACTTCTTTGGTACCTCTTGAAATTAAGAATGATTTGTTTGGCTATTTCATAAACTGTAAGGCCACAAGCATTGCTCAAAACACACCATATGCTTTCACCATCTACCTGGACCTTTTTTCTTTCATTCTCATGGTGGCAATGATTTGTTTCTTTCCATTGTTACTGTTCATGTGAACTATCAGCATGTCATACTTAATTATATCAAAACTAGATGGCCCAGACACATCTCATCTAACTATTTAGATTTCATTTGCCAAAGCAATGACAAAATGTATTTGTAGATTCAAGTCACTTGTCTTCCTCTGATGAAAGAGGATGAAAAAAGCAACAAACTAAATACTTGTGGCTTTCGAGTTTTTTGTGTATGTCAGAAGGTGTGAAACAAGCTTGATCTATTTACCTTGATTATTCTCATTTTATGCATTTTACCAAGGAATAATTTTTCTCAAATGTCTTCAAAACATTCTGTCTTCCCTATTGTAGACTTGAACCACAAATGTATCTTGAAGCGAGTGTCCAGATTACTCATGAATACAAGGTCCCAGTTCTCTATACAGATAATATTCATATAGCATTTTTTTTTATTCACCACTGTCCTTAACATGTTGCCTGATATGGCAACTAATGTTTGGAACTTGCTCCCAAACAAGCTCAGGCCAACCAAATTGCTTTACTAATGTACCTTGGAAATAATAGTATACATATTTTTCTATGGTACCAAAGATTTTTTTCTCTCATCTTTGAAATCTCCAAGATGTCTTAGCTATTAAGAATTAATAAGAACTAATGCTTTATTATTAAAGAGAAAAAAATTCTTCAACTTTTGTATTTTGTCAGTAAGGGCTATTATTTACTAATTTAAAGCTTTACAATATTGTTAATGATGAAAAAAATAATTGCTCGAGGGGTAGAGCCATTAGGTTTGAGACTGAATACCTCAAGTTTAAATCCTAATAATTTGTTCATTGTTGGCTAAAAACTAAAATGTGATTTATTTGAATCATTATTGAAGAGCATGAAATGAGCTATACAAACTAGGTCACACACCTTATCTGTTTGTTCTCTTTCATTTGTTCTGTAGCTGGTTCTGTATCTTTTTTTTTAATGAAGTGGTAAATGATCTTTGCATCATTTCAGAAGGCTGTTTTGATCAACTCACCTTCACCCATCCATTAGTCTGTGAACATCATTTCAGAAGGGTGTTTTGATCAACTCACCTTCACCCATCCATTAGTCTGTGAACATCATTTCAGAAGGGTGTTTTGATCAACTCACCTTCACCCATCCATTAGTCTGTGAACATCATTTCAGAAGGGTGTTTTGATCAACTCACCTTCACCTATCCATTAGTCTGGTGGTCATGGAAATGGACACCACAACATGATTGACCAAATGCCTCTCTCCTTCCCTCTTTGTCTTTGCCAGGTTTAAAGTCACTTCCATAGACAGGCCCACCACTTCTTCTGCCTGCCTTTCCTTCTTTTTTCTCTGCAGAAAAGTCTTTGCAAGCCCTGAGGGTCTCTTAATTCTCATGCAGTTATTTAACAGTGATCATAATGTCACCAGGCAGAGAAATTGATATTTTTCTAACCAAAATCAGACTACAGAAGTTGAAAGGATGCCTTGAAAGGGTTATTAAAACAAGAATTTATTAAATATAGAGGATTTAATAACATGGTTTACTATATCCTAGTCATTAGAATTTTCTATATTAATCTGTATTTAGTTCTTTGAAAAACAAAGTAAAAGATTTTTTTTCTGAGGATTATTAAAAGAGCTTAAACTATTCTCTAGTGTGTCTTGAAAGACAATGGGTTCATACACATAATTGATGTGCTGTGCTAATTGCCTCTCTTATGCTGTGACCAAACAAACCAATTTTGGTATTGCTAATATTTTCTTCAGTTTATACAAAGTGCTGACATTGTCTCCAGGTTATAAGATAGTGCTGCTTACTTTTTCCTCTTGTCTATGACTGCCTCAGTTCATTTGCTTGCAGTCAGTTTTAACTATAAACTCTTAAATAAGAAATCTGTTTAACATGAAAAATTGTTCTTTTCTACTGAATTTCAGTATTGATGGTGTCACGTATTACGAATTGAATTCTATATCTATTCTAATTTTAATTGGCTTGCCTAGGGGATCGTGACAATAGAAAAAGCAGTTGTGTCACTTATCTTAAGTCTGAATTTAACCGAAGACTTACAATGAATAACAAAAACAAAATTATGACACAAGAAATCGGAAGGTAAAATATCAACTTAATGTTTAATAAAATATAAATCAAATAGTACTTCTAAATGAATCACATAAAGTTACAAGCAAGAAAAACAAACATTTTCTCAATACAGAATTGATGGGTTGATCAAACCCTTTTACAAAAATGGCATGTAAAAATATTACCATTCAAGAGTTTTAAAATATAACTACCAATACAAGCAAGGCCTTGGAAAAGAAAAATCTTAACTTACTCTATCAATAGGTATACCACGCAGGGGTCACGCAATGTCTCCGCTATTTTGTCTCACGGCTGTCTCCGTATGTCTTGTCTTTCTCAACGTTACACGGGCGGTCTTGTTATAGTCTACCGCGCGTCGAGATCAAGACAAATATCATAGTTTCTAGACTACTACTCGAGAACAGAGCAAGTGATCAACCAGACAGAGCTAGAACCCTCTCTCCAAAAAAAAAACATCCACCCTCCTTTTTTAACCAGAGGTACACACACAGGTCAAGGACCGGTCACTGTCTGTGTTGCTTGACTCGCCGACGCTAATAAAATAAAAATAAATAAAAAAAAACTTATTACACAAAAGGGGCGAACAACCTCGGGAATTTTCTACCCGTCTCTCGACCGCAACAGGTCAAAAAAAACAACAATAGTAAATAGGTAACAATGCCTAGATACGTAACAATGGTAAACTTTTTTCTTTCAGTATTTCAATATCTGTGTTGACTCTTATCTTTAAACCCAGATTAGATAATTTATATTTGTGGTTTTTAATCTATTTCTTCTTCTTGATCTTTTCTTGTAAGTGAATTGGCTTGGTTTATGTTTCTGTGCCTTAAACCATATTCGAAAACTTGATTCATTTTTACTAATTATATCATTTCTTTTATTATTTGTCCTCTTTGATTCTTTGTTGATCTTTTCTACTCTTGGGGAGGAGTGGTTCTGACCAACTTAGACTCTGAGTTTCAATCTATTCATTTTCCTCAATGCTTTGTTGCAGGTGAAATGGCCTATTTTCTATAGATGTGCCATAAAACATATTCCAAAACTAAACTTACTATTCCTTTTTTTTACAATAGCTAAATATGTTTTTTTTTTGTTTTTTTTTTACTTTGACTGATTCTTTGTTGATCTTTTCTTCTCTTGGGGAGGAGCTGTCCTGACCAACTTAGACTCTTAAAAGAATATTATTGCATTTTTAGGATTTTTCTGATGATTAAGACAACATGTTATATTTTATGTAAATGACCCATAAAGATGTAACATGATGTAACATCATAGCTTCACAACAGGTTTTTGTTAGCTTAGTCTCATACGATATGTTGGCTACATCTCTTTATGAAGAGTAGAATAATATAGACAACTATAGAAGTTAAACAAGTCCTTATGAGGGCTCAATATAAAGCTGATAAAGATAAAATAAAGACAGAAAATAAATTGAAATATATGTATTACCAGCCACAGAAGTCAAACAAGTCCTTTTGAGGGCTCAATGCATTTGAAGCTGATCAAGGTAAAGACTGAGATAATAAATTGAAATATATTTATTAACAACTACAGAAATTAAAAGGGCCCTTTTCAGGGCCAAAAGAAAACCATTTACTGTGATCCAATTATAACCAGAATAGGTTATACAAATTCCAAAAGAAAGGTTCTTTTCAGAGCCAAAGCTAAAGACTACTGACCTATAGAAGTTTACGCAAGGAACAAGTAATTCTTTTTTTCTAAAACAAAGAAAATTTTGAAACAGAATACTGTATCATAATATATATTTCAAAACCCACACATCTTACCGGGATGATCAGTTTATTCAATACATTTTTTAAATGTCTAAATTAATTTCTGCTTTTCTTGAGGGTGTGGACATTTATTGGTATGGAAAATATGTTTTTTTTAAACTAAATTAGAAAATGTCCTAAGTCCATTAATCACTTTATGACAAATTTTAATGACTATCGGCACTACTATATTGAAGAGAACTTACTTTTGACTTAAATAGAGGTTCTGTCTTGCTTTCTTGACCATCACAAGTTCTTACTTATAAAAAATAAGTTTAAGGTCAGTTAAAATACTTTTAGTTTAGCCTTACTATCCACCCAGTCATGTACTTTCTTAAAGCTTTTCATCCTTACTTGTGTATCTTCTTTGTTTGATTTACTCTTTGAAAAACACTTGCTGCTGTTTTCAATGTTTCCATTATCTTCATGACATTTTCTTCCAACATTAATTTCTTTTCTCTAAATTCTGAAATTCTGTTTTTGTCATGCTGAGCACTTCTTAAGTGAAAGATGGTCTTCAACATTTTCAATTGTAGCCTATCTACTACAAAACATTTACTTCCTAGGTCTATCCTACTAGAACTTGAACTTGGTTCTTCTTGATTACATTTTTCTTATTTGCTGATACTTTCAGTGTTTCTGTTATTTTCAAGGCATACCCTTTTAACATTATCTATTCTATTACTTTGTTATGCTGGAAAGTGGAAACGTTTTAGATGAAAAAAATTGTCCTTCGCATTTTCATCTTATACTTCTAATTTGTTTTATTTTTTTTTTGTTTTTCTTACTGTAAGACCTTAGTGTGAATGGTCTAAAACTCTAAATCATAGAAATAAATACATGGTTTCTGTAATAGAAAGAGTCAATAGAAACCATTATTATTAAATCATGTGCAGTAATCTGCAGAATTTTAGGGATTTACAAAACAAGCCAAACATTAATCAAATAAATGTCTTATGGTTCATTTAAAACTTTCAATTCAATTTTCTTTAATTCAAAAATGTATTTTAAGGACTTAATAGAAATTCCAGAAGCTAGATCTAGCTGCTTGCTCTCATTGTTCAGTCTGTTTTTTTGTACAACCTTGACATTTGAATTTTTCTTTTGCACTGCAAGCCTACACTCTTTTATAGCTTATAATGTGAGTTCTGACAGAATCTCTTAAACATTCTAGTTGAAAGGAAAACATGTGAGAAATTTCATGCTGAATTTAAAGGCTGAAAAAAATCTTTCAATCATGACTTAAAATTTCTAGCCACCATTTGGATTCAAACTTGAGAATTCTTATTTTAGCATCCAGAAATTTTTTACCAATCAATGAAAAATAAATCCAAGATTTAATGGAATATTGCAACTAAAAGGCTGGCAATAAAAAATGTTTAAAATGTTTTACATGTTTCTGATGTTCCTTCAGAGTTGAAGATAATTACTTCCTAGTCCAAACCTCCCGCAGGACGACAGTGGATGGGAGCGGGCAGGGTTTGAACCCTGGACCATCGATAAATCTGAACGACAGTCCAGCACGCAAACAGCACGACCAGGCAGCCATTTGGTTTGTGTCTAGTTTTGTTTTTGTTCATCTTGTTCTGTTAATGTTTGTGGACGTGTCCAAAGACTTGTTTTTATCTTGGCTTTGTTTGTCAGACTGCTGTTTATTAAGTTGTCTCCCTTTAGTTTAGTTTATGATAATAAAATGCTTAAAAAACATCTTAAGTCATGAATTAAAATTTCTAGCCACCATTAGGATTCAAGCTTGAGAATTCTTATTTCTGCAGTCAGATAATAATTGTAACTAAAATGGCTGGTAATGGAAACAGAAATGAGTGTCGTCAGATTTTGTGATTTAATTTAAAAAAAACAACAACAGAAGGGCATGAATGTTGAACAACAAAATCAAAATATATTTCACCTGACATGTGCCCACCACATCCTCAGTGCCAGGTGATAATTCAAGATGTCCAAAATTAGGTTGTCCTCAGCATGTAATCAATCCTCACCCATCAGTGGCCATGGTAAGTGTTGTGTGCAGTGCATGATGTATGAACTTATACTTTCTCAAGAAGATGACCATTGATTGGCTGGTGCCTGACCATCTGGCTGAGCACTGCTTTAGGTTTATCAATATCTAATAGAGGGTTTAAGATTCCTGCTGGTAAAGTTACTTATGCACCAGTATTTTGGATGGGGACCTCTGAAGGTTATGAAAAAACACAGAATAGATAAGAACGCTTAAGTGTTTCTCAATTTCCTCAACATTTGTGTGTCATTCTGTATTCCAACCTTCCTGTTGATTTCTCTGAACTTTTTCCTATTAAAATAAGATTAGATTAAATAATAATTTAGTAAATTTAGAGTTGTATTAAAAAATCTAATAATACGCAAATTTTTAAAAGTATTTTTCAGTTTCGCATCAAGACAAGAGTCAAGGATAAAAGATCAAGTGGTAACCATAGTAACATAGCTAGTTTAAATATCACTTTAAGTAAATTATTCTAATTTTGATTTAGAAAGTTTGTTTTCAGCTTGTGAAAGCTTAAGTGGTATATGGATACAAAACATAAGAAAAGGAGATCATACAAGTAGGTTATCATTTTTTAAATGGAGTTCAATCTGAAGTTCAACATTTAGATAATAATTGCTAGTTATACTATATATCAAATTGGAAATTATGAAAGAGGCCAGTCTAATTACACATAGTATTAATTTCAGATGAAGTTCCACCTTCAAATAAGAACATGGATGACATCTATAGAGAACTCAACATATCACCGAGATTAAAGTGGAATTGTTTAAACTTATGAATTGATTTATTAAACCATTGTTGAATGTGTATTATATGAGTCTTGTTTGTGGATGATAGAATGTTGTTCATCTTGTCTGTGCCTGTTTGAAAATTTATTAAGTTGTCTCCCTTTAGTTTAGTTCTTTAATTTATTGTAGTTTTTTGGTAAAAATCTCAATGATAATAGTTCTAATTCTTTAAATTTGAAAGTTTAATTTCAGATGAGGTTGTTCCCATTTCAAGTCTTAGCAAGAACACTGATGAACTCAACATGTCACTGGGATGTTTTGATTAAGGTGGAGTTATTTTTAAGTTATTAGACTGTGTTTAAAATGTATTTCTATTGTCTTGTTTATGTCTAGTTCTGTTTTTGTTCTTCTTGTTCTGTTCATGTTTATGGGCCTGTCCAAAGTTTTGTTTTGTGGATGTCTAACTGACTTAGTTTTATAAACTATTTTAGTTTTCTGGTTTTAATCCCTATGATAATAATTCTAATTCTTTGAGTTTGAAAGTTTAATTTCAGATGATGTTGTTCCCATTCCAAGTCTTAGCAAGAAGATTGATGAAGACACCACTGGGATGCTGTGATTAAGGTGGAGTTAGTTTTAAAATATTAGACCATATTTTATGTCATCTGGTTTGTGTCTAGTTTTGTTTTTGTTCATCTTGTTCTGTTAATGTTTGTGGACGTGTCCAAAGACTTGTTTTTATCTTGGCTTTGTTTGTCAGACTGCTGTTTATTAAGTTGTCTCCCTTTAGTTTAGTTTATGATAATAATTTTAATTCTTTGAGTTTGGAAGTATAATTTCAGATGATGTTCCCATTCCAAGTCCAAGCAAAAAGATTGATAAAAACGTCCATAGAGAAATCAACATGTCACTGGGATGCTGTGATTAAGGTGAAGTTAGTTTTAAATTATTAGAGCATATTCTAATGTCTTATGTCATCTTGTTTGTGTCTAGTTTTGTTTTTGTTCATCTTAGTCTGTTCATGTTTTGATCTGACAATATACTTCTGCCATGACTTATTCTATGTTGACCTGACAATACACTTCCGCAGTGACTTATTTTATGTTGATCTGACAATACACTTCCCCTGTGACTTTTTCTATGTTGACCTGACAATACACTTCTGTCACATTTAGGGAGACAGACTGTTTGTGACATGGGGTGTAGGGTGATGGGAAAAGTGACTTGACAGCCATATTCTTTAGAATAGTCAGAAGCCTTAAAGGTGATTTGACAACAATATTCTTTAGAATAGTCAGAAGCCTTAAAGGTGATTTGACAACAATATTCTTTAGAATAGTCAAAAGCTTTAAATTCCCATTTACCTAGCTCATGTATGGCTCCACGTGCCACACCCCGGACAACAGTCTTGGCTGACTGTCTAAATACATGAGCGAAATCTGTTTTTTACTAATCAAAATGTTCAGTGTCAAATTTACTACCTTTTTTTTTAAAGGATATTTTTTTTCAAAATGATGATTTATGTTTTTATTTGTATAAAAGATGGAAATGTCTTAGTATGGTTATACAATTTTAAAATTCAAAAGTTTAGCGCTTATAACTGCTTATTGAAAAATGACACATATTAAAGACCGACTTTCCAATTTTAATTTCTAATTTTCCAATCTGTCTTCATTTTTGTAATTCTATGCTTATTTTATTTAATATGAATTAATCTTGATGTCACTGGTAATGGATATAAAATGCTTCATGAGTGGCTCAGATATTGGGACTGGCAGAACTGTTATCATTAACATGAGTAGCTTAAGAATGTAAAGCTTCTTGTAGGAGAGGGTCATTAGCTTTGGAAAACTTTGAATCCAAACCTGTGCTACCTTGCAAAATACCCCAAAATAAGAATTTGGATTCCTCCCTAAAGAAAAATCAGGAGCTGGTGACCCATTGACAGTTTGAAGCACAGAGTGCAATTAATCTTTTTTTTCCTATGGCCATAGTGTTATTAAGGAATAGAAAGAAATGAAATCAGTAATTAAACAATAACAATATTTTCTTGTTTTGATAAAACATTGTCACGTATTAAGGCCAAGTTGTAATTTAAAATATTAAATTAAATTAAATTCTGTTCAAGGTTGCCAGGTTTTCCAATGACGTTGCAAACATCCAGTGATCACGCATGTAATGTTTGATAGAAAAGTATTTGATTGGTTAGGCAATTATGTTAATTTAAAGGTCAAGACGGACATGAAGGCAGAACAAAGAAGTGGAGTCTTATATTGTCAGTCGTGGATTGAATCTGGCAAGACGTATATTATTCTCGAGTTATAATTACTAGAGAACAGTTTTTTTTTACCTATACTAAATCTATTAGTTAATTTAAATATTTCGTATTCTTGATACAGTTCACTTTGTAAAAGCTGTATTATATGTTCCTATTTTCAAGTTAGGAATTAAAATTTTCTGTGTTTGAATCAAAAGGATCTTCTTCATTGAATCTAACAGTTAACATTTAGATCTAGACATTATATAGAATCCCCGGCACGTCACAGTCTCATCCTATCAGCTGACATCAAATAAAGCTTAACTCATCTTATAAGCTGACTACAAGTAAAACTAAACCTGTTACATGTTCAGGCATCTACAGCTGTAACAATTAGATATTACATTTTTTGAAAATTTCTACAAATGTATTAGATATTAAATGGTTTTGAAAATGTCAAATGTATTAAAAAGAGATATTAAATTAATTAAATGATCCTTCTTTTGTTTGTTATTTAATTATATTGTATTAGTTTTTATTATATTATATAATACATATTGCAAACAAGTAGTTGGATTAAAAAAACAATGATATTTTGTTACACACACAAAAATAAAGTAAAACATTAGATTTTAACCTTTTTGGAGATTTCTACAAATGTATTAGATATTAAATTGTTTTGAAAATTTCTACAAATGCATTAGATATTAAATTGTTTTGAAAATTTCTTCAAATGTATTAATATTAAATTAATAAAATGATCCTTCTTTTGTTGTCATTTAATTATATTGTATTAGTTTTTATTATATTATATAATATAAAACATATTGCAAGCATGTAGTTGGATTAAAAAAATAATATTTTGTTACACAAAAAGAAAGTAAAACATTAGATATTATTTTTTTTGTTAATTTCTACGAATGGATGGCTGCCTGGTCATGCGGTTTGTGCGCTGGACTGTCTTTCAGATTTGTCCAGGGTTCAAACCATGCCCGCTCCCATCCCCCATCATCCTGCAGGAGGTTTGAACTAGGAAGTAATTATGTTCAACTCTGAAGGAACATCTAAGACATGTAAAACATTTTACAAACATATTAAATTGTTTGATAATTTCTACAAATGCATTAGATATTTAATTGATTAAAAAATTTCTACAAATATTTTAGATATTAAATTAACAAAATGATCCTTCTTTTGTTTGTTATTTAATTATATTGTATTAGTTTTTATTATATTATATAATACATATTGCAAACAAGTAGTTGGATTAAAAAAACAATGATATTTTGTTACACACACAAAAATAAAGTAAAACATTAGATTTTAACCTTTTTGGAGATTTCTACAAATGTATTAGATATTAAATTGTTTTGAAAATTTCTACAAATGCATTAGATATTAAACTGTTTTGGGTTTAAAAATTTCTACAAATTTATTAGATATTAAAAAGTTTTTAAAATGTCTACAAATGTATTAGATATTAAATTGTTTTGAAAATTTCTTCAAATGTATTAGTATTAAATTAATAAAATGATCCTTCTTTTGTTGTCATTTAATTATATTGTATTAGTTTTTATTATATTATATAATATAAAACATATTGCAAGCATGTAGTTGGATTAGAAAAATAATATTTTGTTACACAAAAAGAAAGTAAAACATTAGATATTATTTTTTTTGTTAATTTCTACAAATGGATGGCTGCCTGGTCATGCGGTTTGTGCGCTGGACTGTCTTTCAGATTTGTCCAGGGTTCAAACCATGCTCGCTCCCATCCCCCGTCATCCTGCAGGAGGTTTGAACTAGGAAGTAATTATAATAATATATAAAATAACACATATTGCAAACATATAGTTGGTATTTAGTTACACACATAAAAAGAAAGTAAAACATTACTTAAAATTTTTTAACATTTCATTAATTGTTAATCATTTTGCTATCATAAATAATTTAAAAAAAAATAACAAAATGATCAGTCAATACATTCACAAATATACAGTACACAATGAAAGTTCATTAATAATTAGCGAAATGAAAAAAAAAATCAATATGAATTACAAAGATGTCTGTAGGTAGGTTAAAAAACAAATACAAATCAAATAAATTAACCAAAATAAAAGCATCCCTTCCCCCTCCCCCCGTCCAAAAAAAAACAAAAATGGGGGGGGGAATACTGCTATTAGCTTTGTAATTAAAATTAACCAATTTCAAGGAAAAACCAAGAAAATAATACACAAAACCATAATAAGACCAGCAGCAATGTATGGAAGTGAGACCTGGACACTAAGACATCCGAAAATATACTTAATACTTGGGAACGGAAAATTCTTAGGAAATTCCCTACAGAATGAAACAGGGTAGAGGACACGCACTAACCAAGAGAAATTTAAATCCCAGGATCGAACCTTGGCCCCCCCCCCATATCAGAAGTCAAGCAACTTACTGCTGAGCCATGGCACCACAAAATTTAAGAAAAAATGTTTTTTTTTAATCTATCATGTTGAATATAGCTTGTACACTATTAAACAAAAAATTATTATTTTTTAAATGCTTATTATATATCCAATATGGCCGCCATAATTAGAAAATGTAGTATTCTGTGAAGTATTATTTAAATATTAATGTATTGTTATAAAACTTTGCACACTTCCCAAAAATTTGGATTTTTTTCAGCATTTTTATCAAATTTGAGGGTCACTATAGAAAATAAATCTAAATTAGTATTTTCAGTGATGAGAACAAACAAACACATTTAGGAAATTTTCTACCCCTGTGTTTTGAACCAGCCAATCACATCGACTAAAATAAGAACCTGCTCAATTATTTTTAATTTATTATCATTTAATTATAGCCTATTTATTTTTTTTTTCAAATAATGTTGCATATTCATTACACTGCATGAGCTTTACTGCACACATACACAAAAAATGCATGCAAGGCACAATAGTTTGTACATTTAGATTGGAGAACAGCTTTTTGCAGCTTTATATTTGGTCTAGGCAGTCTGAACATCAATTATTATATAGATTTCTGTGGCTTTTCAATAAATTTATTGGGAAAAACAATATATATATTTAAAAAAAAAATGCAGTGTAAGCCTATATTGGGGATTATGTAAGTGTATTTTTTGTTAACAAAGCAAATTAGTTATAGAGAAACTCATATATAGATCAGTGGTTAAGCGGGTGGTCTTTGTGCTGGCCACATAACATCCTGCTTGTTAACCGTTGGCCAAAGAAACAGATGACCTTAACATTACCTACCCTATAGAAATGTAACTAACCTTTTATTTCCACGTGCGAAGTAGGGTGATATTTGTTTTGTAGTGTGTGCCTGTGTTAAGATTAGGATTGTGGTAATAGTGTTGGTGTTTTTTACTGGGAGTATGACTGATTATAGTTGGATTGTGATTCTGTCATCAGAACTCAGCTACCTGAGAATATGTGAGTTATTTTCTTAAGATCACTCCCACGTTGTCACAATATAGAAAGCCTATATGTGTTTAATAATAATACAAATAATAATAAATAATAATCTCTATTATCCTATAATAAAGTTGTTCTATGATTTATGCACTGCACCAAAAAAAAGAAAAAAACATTATAACTATAGAAAACCAAAATATACATTACACCAGTGATGGTAAAATCAAGGATCTGTATACATATACATACACACACAACACACACATTGGAAGGCTTTCCTGCACACAGCTCCCCGTACAGAAGTCGTTTGGGAAGGCGATTTTCTGGCATGCGGACTACATGTCCCACCCATCGAAATTGGGACCTTTTTACAATTGCTTTGATACTGTTCATGTTGAACATTTGTAGGATTCCAGTATCTGGTATGTGGTCAGACCAATGCACCATATGAGTTAGGCAGCGTGGGTGGAAGGAGTTAAGATTTTTGATGTGGCGGGAATATAAGGTCCAAGACTCTGATGCACTAGTACTGTAGACTTTCAGAAGGTCCAGGACTCTGATGCACTAGTACTGTAGACTTTCAGAAGGTCCATGACTGATGCACTAGTACTCTAGACTTTAAGAAGGTCCAGGACTCTGATGCACTAGTACTGTAGACTTTCAGTATTGTTTTGTCCTCTTCGTTGCCACACTAGCCCTTGAAGTCTGACAAAAGCAAAACTGTCGCGAGCAACACGAAAGTCTACGTCATCATATAGGTTGGCGTTTGACTGATATGCTGATATCTTCCAAGATCTTCTTGTTCTGTACAGCATTTGTATATAATAATAAGTCTTGTCTTCGAGTCTTAAGATTGAGGAATGCAGTATTTCCCGTGGTTTTGAGTATAAATACCCCCATACAAAGAGTTTTGAGGTTTTATTCAATTTTATTCTAAAGCAAATTCTTGGAGTGTAGGTAAAGGGGTTTTGAATTAAATAAAAACAAACACCACAGATTTTGAAGATAAAACTTTTCTTTTCGATATAAAATCTACAGCCACCTAATTCCAAGAGCGTATAGCCATGAGAGGTTAGAAATGTCTACCAGTGGCTGGCTCCATTAATAAAGTGCAGTGAATTGAAAAAGACTAAATGTATCTCAACAAAGATGGCTAAGACGGATTTAAGGAGGCAGTTATAGAAATCGGATCTCAATCAAGGAAATCCTATGCCAAACTACTAAGGTTGTGACAGAGCGTCGATTGAGGTTTGCCGGACATGTTCTCCGATAGAATGAATTACGCATAATAAGAGTTGCGATGACATGGAGGCTATTACTAGGAAAGCGCAAAGAGGGACATCCTAGTACAACTTGGCGCCACACTTTTATGGAGGTCATCAGAGCAGGTGAGAAGAGGCTTCATACATTGCCAGAGACAAATTTTTGTGGAAACATTTTGTCGCCCTATGCGCCGAACGACGCGGGAGGGTCTAAGTCAGTAAGAATAGCACATGATGTTTTTAAATACGACATTTTAATAGCTGGATAATGCACTGTAGATACCTTGTAGGCTTTCAATACCGGAAATAGTGCTTGGCGGTGGGGATATATTAGGTTGGGTTGAAAAAGAGAAAATATTGGAATATCATTACGGAACTCCGTATTTATTTGACAAATGACCTCTGAAATAATGAACAAAATGTATTTGTATTACAGGAGGTGCCCCATTTTTAAATTTGAAAATTGCGTTAAACAGCATTTTCAGCTTGATGCATTCTATTATTACTTGCTTAATTTTAAGATTTAGTAACTATATTATGCTTTTAATTTGTATGCCTGTTGTTTATTTCTATTGCAGGTTATTTATTTAGAACAATAAATTGAATGTTTTGTAACTTAATGATGGCTACAATAAGCGTAACACGGCACTTAGTATTTGGCGACGCCGGTGAACTTCCTCACAATGTACTGCCAAGAAATCGTCAAGTTGCGCAGCATTTCTTGCATATGAATAAAAGAAAGAATGAGTCCAACAATTACAAATACAGAGCTGTATCAGATGCTGTTATCAGTCTGTGGAACAATCTGTAATCAAACGTGTGGAAACAATGATTTCAACAGGTTCAGAACTGTCTCGTTTATGGCCACTTTGGACTCATTGTTTGATATAGCTGCATGTAAGTGCAGTATGTCTTATGACAATTCTACAAAACAAGTAAGCATATCTTGTAACTGTCCTAGAAATTTGAAAGTTCCACCAGATGAACTGTTGTTTTTATATGATCAAAGAAACTCTCGCAAAATGTTTATGGCAAATATAGACTTCCAAGCAACAACCAGATTACAGAAGCGTTTACAACGAAAAATTGAAGAAGAAACAAGATGTAAAATGCCAAGAAAATTTTCAAGTGCTGAGAGTAACTTAAATCTTAGTGAAGAAGAATCTAATAACAGTTGTGCAAGTGACCAAAGTGTTGCAGAGGACAGCGATGACGAGGTACTTCATGATAGTGATGATAAATCCAGTAGTATTGATGATGTAGCTAGTGATGATATATCCACTGTCCAGTCGTAGTGATGATGATGTAGCTGAAGGTCAGATGCGAATACCCCTTTCAAATTTAGCAAAAGAAGCAGACAGATATGGCATATCAGACAGAGCTGCAGCATCCCTAACAACAGCAGTGCTTATCGATGTTGGCTTCATAACCAAACAGAATCAAAGCTTTGTGATTGACAAGAATAAAGTACATCGTGAGAGGCTGAATTTAAGAAAGGGTTTGCAACGTGATATGCGACAGACACCAAAAGGTATCACAAGTATTTACTTTGATGGTAGACGAGACACCACTTTGGTCAAAGTAAACAGAAGTGGCAAGTGGTATGGTGACACTACTGTTGAAAATCATTATGTTCTAGTTGAAGAACCAGGTAGTAGCTATCTGACACATGTGACGCCTTCATCAGGCAGAAGTACTGATATTGCTAACAGTATTGCAACTGTAATTAGAGAGCAAGATGCAAGTGATAGTATCTTAGCAATAGGCTGTGACAGTACAAATGCAAATGTCGGCAGTAAAGGTGGAGTAATCCGTCATCTAGAGGTGGCTTTAGGACGTCCTCTGAATTGATTCATATGCTTGCTACACACAAATGAACTACCACTGCGCCCTCTGTTTACAACACTGGATGGGCCAACATCTGGAGCAACGAGTTTCAGTGGTCCCATTGGTCGTGAACTTCATCATTGCGAACTGAAACATATTGCTAATTTTACAAAGATCACAAGTCAACACAGATGAGGATGTGGTAGCTGATCTCTCATGTGACCAGAAATATTTATATGATATTGTAACAGCCATTAGAACTAGCGTTGTTTCTGAAAATTTATCAGCTAGAAAGCCTGGTCCCCTAAATCACTCACGATGGCTTACTTTTGCCAACAGGGTTTGTCGCCTGTATGTTGCTACAGACAATCCTTCTGCTAACCTTTGCATCATCACACACTTCATTATAACTAACTATGCTGCAAACTGGCTCAACATAAAGCACAATCCCTTGTGCACATATGGCGCAAGACATGTCTATCATGCAGCTCAACTTCTCAAAGAACTTTCCAGTGAAACTGCTGCTATTGTCAAGCCCTACATTAGTCGCAGTGCATATTTTGCTCACTCCGAAAATATTCTTATTGCTATGCTGGCTGATTCAGACAAAAGTATTCGCTCCAGAGCAGTTGATTTATACTCCAGCAAAGACTCCAGGCATCTACAGCTGCAATATGTCTGTTTAAAGTTCCGCCGATTAACTAGGATGCAACAAACTACGTTGATCTGATTAACTGGGAAGATATCCAGGAGCAACCACTCACGATGAAGCTGACAGATGATGATATTGCTAAATTCAGCAATGAGCCACTTACTTTGAATTACAAGAACCACACTCAAGGAGTGGAACGTTGCATAAAACTGGTTACAGATGCCTCAAAAGCTGTTTATGGTTTTGAGGCCAGAGATGGTTTTATTCGTGCACGAGTAAATTCCCGCAATTTAATGCCTCGTTTTGATTCAAAACAAGATTATTGTGATAACTTTTTGCAGTAACGATTTGTTAGAAAAGGACATACCTATATTCTGTGAGTAATTACCATTGCTTGACTGTTTATATTTGCATACAATATTGATTTACGTTAGGTGTGTCTCATTATTTGATAAGTCCGCTGTGGTTGTCAATACTATTAAAGTGAGTATTTTCTAAATTAAAAATGGGGCACTTACAAGTGTCCAGAACTAATTTCTTTGTGATTTTCTTTGGTTTCACATGCAAACGCAAAGTTTTCCTGAGTTCCGTGCCACATTTTTATTTTCAACCCACCCTAATATATATATATATATATATATATATATACACACACATATTAGTTTGTATAGAGACGCACCACAGTTGAAGGACTTTGAACGCGATTTTTATTGACGTCACGACTAATTTGGGTTAAAGATTAATTATGTAAATAAAGTCAGTTGGTGTTAGGACTTCGTGACGCATGGGCGTACCCGGAGGGGGGGAGGAGGGTTCTTACGAAATGAAATGAAATCCCCCCGCAGGGGAGGGCGGTGGAATTTGTGACTGATTTTCAGCTTTGATTTTGTTTATTTTAGGTGAGATTTTAATATTAAACCACCACTTGCCCCTTCACAGCCAAAGGGGGTGGTTACGTTAAAATCCTTTCCAGGTGGTTAGTTAGTAGACTGCAAATCCGCGAAAAGAAAAAGTTCCAAACCTTTTTTTAGTGACGCTATAGTAGCAATATATTACCCCATAAAAACAAAGATATAATTTGGAAAAAAAAGTAACGCTACTCAGCTCAGATCTAGAGGATTAGATTGATTATTTATGACAACAGAGCTGTATGTGACAATAGGTTTGATAATTGTTTGATTTTCCAGGTAACTTCCCAAGACAACATTCTGCTCAGATCTACGTCCACTTGTCTCACCGTCGCCCCAAGCAGAAAAAGCGCGGAGACAATAAGAAACCTAAATTTCCTTAAAAAATAAATTAATAATTAAAAATGCTCGTAAATGTCACTCCCATTCACGTGCACCTCTAAGTGCACAAACGCAACCTACATTTCCAACCTATACGATCCTCACATGTACATTTCTCATAATGATCATCAATACACCCTCGTGCACGCTTTATCTAACCCGCCATGTCCATCACTCCAATGTACACAGGTATTCTTTATCCTCTACATAATCCTAGCCTATAGAATGGGCATCCTCACATTTTGTACATTGTGCACCTATCCATTCCATGGCCACCGTACAGGACTCATCCATGTGCACACTGCACCTGCACACTTTATCCAATATTCCCATGTGCATCAAGATCCAGGTTCATATATAACCTATCTTACATCCTATCCAATGCATTACATGAGTAGGAAACATTCCCAACCCATTCTTGGGCACCAAGGATTCTCACTATAACCCTATCCTCACCACATCGTGAAGTTTCATATTCGCAAATATATCTGCACATGCATTATGATATGATCTATACCTAACCCGATATATCCTCATATTTTAACATTGAAAAAGACCATGGAAACCATGAAACTTAGCTCTACCCTAATCGGGATTCGTACTAGTGACTCCTAAAAAGAGATTTGATTGAGAAGCTAACGCTGTATGAAGTGATAGAACAACTACTTTAAAAGAAACAGACAAAATAGTTGCCGTTATCAAGTTTTGCAAATTTATTTAAAGCAAAAATACATGTATTTTAAAATATTCATAAATTACAATTCCATGGAAATTAAGAATTTGAATTAAATTTAATTAGTAAATTTGAAAACAAAAAAATACGGGATTTTTCGAGATAATAATTAACAGAGAATGTCAAGATGGCATCAAAAACTTCTAGGCCTAAACTCTACAGTTGCCTACACATCGTGCTGGTTGTACAATTATTCAATGGTTTGAAATCAACAAAACAGTTATGACAACCTGCACTGTTAATACATTGTATGGTTTTTATAGGATTAGACTATCGGAATGTTACAACATTTCAGTTGGACCTACATCTATTTATACACATACAACTCGGATTTAGACTTCATAGGCCCAAATACGTTTTTCACATATTTTTAATTGCTTAACTTATTTTTAAAGGGTTAACCATCATTTGCCCCAACGCATCCATGAGGGTATTGAGTTTAAAATCACCCCGAGACAGTTACCGAATTCCATGAGCGTTGCTAAAGGGGGTTTTGAGTTTAAACCCCCTCCAGAGGACTTAAATTTAAAACCCCTCCAGATGGTTTTGAGTTTACAAAACTACAGATAGTTCTGAGGTTGAAAACCCTTTCTTCAATATTATTTTAAGCAAACAGTCATCTAATTGTATGAATATATTTAGAGTTTGTTTTAAAAAATGTTAAAACCCCCAACAGATGGTTTGAACAATAAAACCTCCCCTTTTGAAATAAAATCTAAAGCAATATATAATTATATATATATATATATGTGTGTGTGTGTGCGTGTGTGTGTGTGAGAGAGAGAGAGAGTGAGAGAGAGAGTGAGAGAAAGTGAGAGAGAGAGAGAGAGAGAGAGTGAGAGAGAGAGAGTGAAAGAGAGAGAGTGAGAGAAAGTGAGAGAGAGTAAGAGAGAGAGTGAGAGAAAGTGAGAGAGAGTGAGAGAGAGAGTGAGAGAGAGTGAGAGAGAGAGTGAGAGAGAGAGTGAGAGAGAGAGAGTGAGAGTGAGAGAGAGTGAGAGAGAGAGAGAGAGCGAAACAGTGAGAGAGATCCTTTGGAATGTAACGTGCTAAAAGATAATCTATTCCTTTTGCAACTTTGTATGTGCCTTTGTATGTTAAAAAAAAATCCTGAATACAATCTGCGGTCACACATTGGTCTTCTGTATGAACTAGGCATTGTTGCACCTTTCTACTTTTGGTGTATGCCATCTGCACTCTAGGACACTTCCTTTAGGCTTACTCTCCATAAGGATTTGTTCAGTGACTCTTTATATATATATATATATATCATGTGTGTGTGTGTGTACATAACCTTTATTACATTTTGACCCATCATTCTTTTGGAAGACGCTTATTGTGCCCTAGATCAGGTTTTTCCTGGAATTAGTGGGAAAATTGCAGACCCCCAGCCAATGCCAACATAGGGTTCTGGGGGAGCGCTATTTATGATATTAAAAGCCAACAAAATGCAAATTCTGAGGTATTTACAATGCATTTTCCTGCTATTAAAAAGTTTTATTTCAAAAATTTAATGTGCTATTCTTACTGATTTAGACCCTCCAGCACCGTTTGTCGCATTTGCAGTCAAACTTTTTCCACACAAATTTGTCACTGGTAATCTCTTCCACCTGCTCTGAAGACCTCCATGAATGTGTGGCGCCAAGTTGTACTAGGATGTCATCGCAACTCGTCTTATGCCTAATTCATTTTGTCGGAAAACATGTCCCGCAAACCTCATGCGACACTATGTCACAATCTTACTAAGGTGCGACTCCGAGTTCGTCATAGGATTTCCTTGATTTAGACCCGATCTCTATAACTGACTACTAAAATCTGTCTTAGCCATCTATGTTGAGCCACATTTAATGTTTTTCAATTTCGGCAGATGACTATTCACTGAACTTATTAATTGAGCCCCGCCACTGGTAGAAATGTGTAGCATCTCTTAATTACGCTTTTGGAATTAAATGACTGTAGATATCTTTAGATTTTATATCGAAAAGTGAAGTGTTATCGTCAAAATCATCTGTTGGCGGTTTTAAACTAAAAAATCTCTGGAGTTATGTTGTTGTTTTTTTAATTCAAAACCCCATTTAGCTATGGACAAAGAATTTAAATTAGTAACTGTAGTTTGCTTTAGAAAATATTAAAAATAGAGGTTTTCCACCTCAAAACGCTCTGTAGAGGGATTTTAAACTCAAAACCATCTGGAGGGGTTTTAAACTTTGAAAAAAGCCATCTCTAGGAGAGAGATTTAAACTCAAATATGCTCAAATAATTTTAGTGTGTAATTTGCATTTTTTTTTATTGAAGAGGTATTTTTTTTAGCATCAAACCCTACTGAAGAGGGGCTGGGGGTTAACTCAAAACCCCTTTGGGTACGTTCATAGAATTTTGAGTGTGTAAGAGGAGGGTTTATCGGAAATTTTGGAAGGAGTTTAAAAATCAAAATCTTCCTTAACTGTGCTCGTGAAATTTGGGGGATTGTCGTTTGCATTTTTTATTTGTCTTATAGAATAAGGGAATTTAACTGCGAAAACCCCTGGTAGGGGGGTTTAAAATCAACCGCCCCCTGGTAGGGGGTTTTAAACTCAAAAACCCCTGGTAGGTGTTTTTTTTAATCACCCCCCCCCCCCCGGTAGGGGGTTTTCAACTCAAAACCTCGTTTCCTGCGCTAGGGCAAGTAGTAGTTTAGTATTAAAATCGCACCTAAAATTAACAAAATGAAAGGAAAAAATAAGTCACTAAATTCCAAGCTTGCCAATAAGGAAAGGCAGGGAGCATTTTCTAAACCTAAAGTATACATATGGAAAGCGTGGTCCAGAGGCTAAGTATGCTTGAACTTGGCTTGGGTTGGCTACCTATGAAGGGGGCTTGAGGTTCAACATCTGACTCGAGTTGTGTTTACTGAGCGCCTAAGGGCAGCACGGAAAAGATTCTCCAAGATACTCCCTCCCCCCACTAATCCACACAGGAGATTGGACCTAGCGCTTTGAGCTATCAGAGCTATATAAAATCAATAATTTATGTATTTATTGTATTTATATCCTGCCGGTTTCGACAAGCCAAGCTATTGGACTACTACTACCTACTTAACACATTCGTCATCACAACAGCAACGTACGCATGTCAGACATAGAAAGAGAAATGTACGCACAAAAATAAGTTTAAATAATGCATATAAATGGATAAAATTTCAATTCGTGTACTTTCTTATATGTAGGCATTAAAATCTTAATGGTCTAACTTACGCATTTAGTAAATTTTCGATCGTAAAAGTTTTTTAATTGTCCTAGGCACACGAAAAGTAATAATTGGTTAAACTTTATTTAATTTTGTGCAGTGCAAGTCTAAGAGCGATATATTAGTAATGAAATAATCAGGCCCTTATAAATATGTTTATTTATTTATATAGGAAAAAAAAAGTATAAAAAAAATCTAATATTCGACAATAAAAAAGGTTACAAAAGACAGTTCGTGTGGAAACACAAACTCAAAATCGGCCCCTGAAGTGGTCCACCCAGGCAGGTAAAAAGGCAGGTCTATAGGGCAGATGATTTAAAGTTCATCTGTTTTTGTGGCCTACGGTTAACGATGGTGTCATGTAGCCAGCACAACGACCAACCGCCTTTACTTTTCCCCAACTAATGTCAGGTACCTATTAGAGCTGAGTGGACTCAGAGGCGCCCAAAGATTCCAAAGTTAAAAATCACAGTCTTCACCAGGATTCGAACCCGCGCCTCTCCTGGTCTAACTGATGTCTTATAATTGATCTAATTTTTGAAATACCTATTTCTTTTATATAAAAAAAAATGTAAAAAAATGAAGTTTATAAAATTACTATTCGTTTTAAACTAGATCTAACTTTTAATGCATACTAATTAGCTTTTTCTCTTTAAAAAATACTTGCATTACTGATTTTAAAAATGAGATTTTTCACTTTCAGAAAAAAAAAGTAGACTTTGATCAGAACTTTGAATGGTCTAAAATATTGTGATGTCCAATTTTCAATATCTTTTCTAGTTAACGAGATCTAAACGGGACGGACGGACAGACGGACAGACATTTCACACAAAACTAATAGCGTCTTTTCCCCTTTCGGGGGCCGCTAAAAAATACAAAAAAAACCTAATCTTATTTTAATTGCAATTGTATTGATTAGTTTGGATCAGTCATATAATTACATTTGTAAAAGACCAAGACTAACTATAATAAATCTGTGCGATTAAATATATTTTAGCGGCTCCCGAAAGGGCAAAAGACGTTTTATGTTTGTGTGGATTGTATGTCCGTCCTGTTTAGAGCTCGTCAACTAGAAAAGAGAGTGAAAATACGATATCACAATATTTTAGACCATTCAAAGTTCTGATGCAACGGCTACAAAAGTCAAAAGGCCAATAGTACAGTACCTCCTACGTAAGCTACGATTATTTCTTGCTATAATAAGGCTCACAAGGTAAGAGGAGGACCCACCTGTTTATGTCATATCGTACATTAAATATAGTCTACGAATAGGTCTTACACTCTCCCCAGGTCCAGTGTAATGCTAGTTTTAGTCTTTTTACAAGTTTAATGAGCCTGAGGATGTGCGAAATAAATTATCATTTCTCTTGTACATTGTCAAAGAATATGTCGCTAACAGGGATATGTTCCTAGTTGTGGTCTCTGTTCTTATATCGAAGATTCCGAGCGACATTAACGGAACATTGAGAACGAGAAAAAAAAAGCTAAGAAATTCTCATTTCGTTTTACTGTTTTATGAAACAATTGGCAAAAGAACAAAGGTGAGTAACTCTTTAATTTTTTCTGATTTTTGCTATGCAGAGTTACTTTTTCTTTTCTAGTGTGAATGAGTGATATAGATCTAGCCCAGGGGTGGGCAACATTTTACTACCGAGGGCCGCATAAATAAAATTTGGGGACTTGAGGGCCGCATAAATAGATTTTTTTTTTCACTCCCAAACTACTACAAGAGTTAGCAATTTCTTGAATTAATTTTACGAATGATTTTTCTTGCATTCATTATTTTCATTTTACAATCATAATTTTCAAAGCTGTGCAGTTGTACTTATTGGGAAGTATTTAATTGTTTATTCTTGTGCATGTTTCAGTACCTTAAAACTAGTTATTTAGTTGTTGTTTTTTTGTGACTGCTAACATATTACAGTCAATCAGCGTCAACCTGTTCACAGATGATTGTGGTTCCAAAAGATGTAAAAGTTTAACAGCAGAGTTTTTGAACATGTGAACATACAGCTTCTTGCACCATGGAACTCCTGGAACTAACTGAGTTGAATCAACTTCTGCGTTAAATGGTGAACTGAGGGTATTGAGAACTGGTTCCAAGTTCTTGACGTCTTAAAATTGGCTTTCAAATTCCACTATCAAGGAATCCAAATTAGTCTTGTACTTTTCAACCATTTTACTAGTTACACCTTTCAGCTAAGGAAAATGGCAAAATTCGATCTTACTTGCTAGTCTCAAGAAGTTGAATACTTTTGTTTGAAAAGATTTAAGATGCACATACATTTCATTTGCAGACAACAAATTGCAATGAATCCGATGATAAACATCAAGTGTCTTCAACTCTTCATTAGAAATATTATTAACAAAGTCATAGTCAATGTCCTTCAAGGAATCTAACAATTTCTACCTTGAGATTCCATATTCTTCTAATGCTAGGCCAGTGAATACTACTGTGTTACCGAACATCGGAATGTTTTGTTTCCAAATCTTCAAGTACTTCTCGGAACTGCCAGCCAGAGCCGGCCTTAGATAATTGGAGGCCCTAGCCGAAGTGATTTTAGTAGCCCCCCTTCCCGAAAAAAAAGAAAAACAAAGAGCTGCGAAATAAATTATAATTATGCAATTTATTGAAAAAAGAAAAACTTATGTACTGCAACAATAACATTGAGACAAGTTTCGCATATTTTATTGCTATTATAATTTAACATACATCCTGCGCGAAGACCCCTGTCATTCAATGGCCCTAAGTAGTTGAATAATTTGCCTATGCCTAAGGTGTGTAATGCGCAATAAATGATTCTGTATTATAATATTTGCAATAATTCGATGATAATTAAATGTAGCTTTGTGTAAACTTTATCCGTTATGAGTTTATGGTTGGGTTATTGTTTTTTTTTATTAAAAGTAAACTTAAAAGCCTGTTTTTCTCAGTCAAAGATCGGGCTCCAGCAGTTGTTACCCTTGTCATCTTTTACAAACTAACACAACTCTTTCAACACAGTTCTTTTCATAGCATTGAATAAATACTGGCCTGGACTTTTGTCTTTGACTGAATGTTTCGAAATATTACCATTCCAAATCATCTTTGTTTACTTGATACTTTTTAGAAGGACGTTTAGAGACAATATTTTCTTTAGTCTCTTGATTATAAGTGATAAGAATCAAAAGCTTCAATAATTTCTATTCATATTTACAATTATTTATGTTTAATATATTTGCATTTTTATATGTGTAATATGTGGGCATGCCTGAATTTGTAGGTGTCCGCAGGCCGCATGAAGCACTTCGGCGGGCCGCATGTGGCCCGCGGACCATTATTTGCCCACCCCAGATCTAGATCATTTGTCATAGTAGGCCAGTCACGTGGTCTGGGGAGACCGATAGCTCGCTGCCACTTCACAGGTCTGACGTATTACTATGATGATTGGTCTTACATAAACCACTTACATTACGTATTATCAGATCTCCGGGGCTCGCAGAGACCTTTCTTCTGGGAACAGTACCAGGAAAAAGAATATAAGAGGCAGACAGAAAAGCGATGGGAGGACAACATAAAAGAATGGATGGGCCTGCCATTGAAACTGGTTCTACCTAGACAAAGGACAGTGGAAATGGAGAAAGACGGTCGACGAATCGTGCATGTACCCCAACGGTTTATCAGACTAAGAGATAGGTAAGGATACAGATAAATGTAAATTACGTCACTACATATCAAGGGAGCTCGACTTCGTAATAGGACTGAAATGTGTTTTCGGCTCAGTAAACACAACTCTACTCGTGTCGAGTATCGAACCTCGAACTCCTTCATAGGTAGCCAAACCAAGCCAAGATCAAGTGTACGTATTTAGCGGCTTATTTGAAGTGAGAGTAATTCACATGGTGGCCTACTAGTTAATTATTGTAATGGTTTGTAGAACACCTTTTCAGGCCTCGTGGAACACTAGGGTTCAACGGAACACAGTTTGGGAATCATTGATATACACTAGCACTTGACAAATATTTTTTCTTGACGATAAGTAACACTTATTTATTTTTACTCTCTTTAACCAATTGACTATACAATGATAAAAAAAAACAACAACTCGAAATTATTTTTTTTTCAAAAGTGTAAAACTTAAACTCTTAATTAGAATAATTACTTTTTTAAGTTAAAAATTAAATTCTATGGAATCACATACGAGTTCGCATGTTTTATGTGCATTCTTTTTAATGTATGTCCTCATATGTCCTTCATCTCTTTAACCCAAGTCCACATATGTCCTTCTTCTCTTTAACATAAGTCCTTTATCTTTTGTTAGACTTTGTGTCCATACTTATTCATGTTTTATAATTATGTGTTTAGGAAAGAACAATAATAAAACTAATAGTGGTAATTTAAATTTAAATAATATCATTAGGTTATATATTTATTAATTTGAAATTACACTATATTTATTCATAATACATATTTAGGATAGCAGAAGAAATGTACATACATATAAGTTTACTTGATAATTATATAAAGTTTACATTAGGCTGCTGTTTTTCATTAGATAATTAAAGAATCACTTTACCAGTTTCACGTACTTCTATTCCTGTCGATTTTACAGCTTTCGAGTGTAAACAGTATCTTGTATTTAACATTGTACTTGTATCAACTTATTGAGTTCACTTACTTTTGTAGACATATGATTGACATGGCATCGTGTATTATATGTTCTTATGAAACATGACTTATAACTAAATAAGATAAACCAGCAGAATATAAGAAACACTGCGACATCCAATGTCACTGTTTAACGATGTTGAAGATTGTTGTGTTGTTGAGTTGGTAAGTGATGTTGAACCCAATCCACCCACTGTTGAAGTCCCTGTAGATGTAGGTCGTAGCTCTGTTGGTGTTGAAGATGTCTGGGGACAGGTTCCCTCTGAAATTGTTTGAAATATATTCAACTTTAGATACAGTTTTAGATACGGAGTTCAAAAGTTACTTTTATTTTTCAAGTCTGCAATGTAATACAAGCTTTATTGCCAAATAGATCAATATATATATATATATATATATATATATATATATAGATAGATAGATAGATAGATAGATAGATAGATAGATAGATAGATTGATTGATTGATTGGTTAATTGATTGATTGATTGAGACAGTTATTTTTACCTGGAATGAAGGTTAGGTTAGATGTGGCTGTACTTGATACAAAATGATTCAATCGCACTATTTAACATTCATATATTCCTTGAAGACATGCGCCATTACAATGACTATAAATAGACCTAGATTTAGTCTTAGAAGATGTTTGAGTTTCATGTACGGGTGTATTAGACACGTTTAAATTACTTATGAACAAGACCTACACATTAACAAGATGTAAGGGCAAAGACCAGACCGTTAGATATTTGAATAATGTTAAATGTTTATAGGCCACTGTCGAGTTTCTGTTTGTCATAAAATGTCGTCAGTTTAAATTCCTAACATCAACTGATTAATAACAACATAAATAAAATAAAACCAAGTTGTTCTTGATGTCGCGTTCAAGTCCGTCAGTTATGGTGCTTCTCTGTAATAGCTAAATGTCCAACGATTCCTACAAAGAGTTATAACTACAATGAAAATACATTTTTTTCTCTTAAAAAATACGTTGACCAGCCTAAGGTTGTCGAGACCTCGCCATTTGGCAAGACGTCTCAATTTGTTTGGCAGGACATTGGAGCCGACTCTCCCCCCCCCCCTGTTTTTTTTTCCTAGTTTGAGAAAAGCTGCATCAAAAATGTATTACTGTTTTGGGATTAGAAATTAAAAATAAATAACGCCCGTAGGACAACAATCTTTTAAAACAACGGATCTCATTCACCAATCGTAAACAAACAACATTTAATCACGTGATTCTCTATCTTTTCTACACCAATTACTATCTAATTTTTAATACACAATGAATATCACGTGACATTTTTTTTTCGTTTTTTTATCAATACTATCACGTGACTAAATGTTGTTTGTGTACGATTGGTAAATGAGGTTCATTAATAGACACAAATTTCGACTTTGAATTATGAAATTTATGATGAGAAATTGGAGGTGGGGATGAATCTTTAACAAAGCTCATCTGTTGCGATGACTGTTCACGAGGGTATCCTATTTTCAACACAACGACCAAGCTTTTTATATTCCCCGAGGTATACCAGCTACCTTTTAGATTTGGGTGGACTGAGAGTAAGGTTCCCATTTCAGACCTTATGATCTATAGGGCAAGGGATATAAGTTTAATAAGCTACAATTATAATTAAGAGTATAAAATTTAAAGATGTTTAGATAAAACTTACCAAGAAAATAAAATGCAACAGTTGTTAACATGTTCTTGTCTATTGTCAGGCTGTCGTCTGAGATGAACAGTAAGAAGGGAAGTAATCTAGTGCTAAGGCTACAATTCTATATCAACTTGATAGTGTAATTGTCTTCTCTTGTATTACTTGTTAAACTGTATGCTTTTAAGAGAGAACTTTTTTTTTTGACATTGTGGCATTCTATACGTATGTATTTCAGAATAATGTTCTTATTTACTTTAATAATTGGGGGAAAAAAAGGTGATCTAGTTTCTTGGTGGACTTCAGGTCTAAAAATATAACAAAAAAAAGGTTTCTAAAAAAACAAAGTAAAATAGATTATCAACTGGTTACACAGAACAAGGTAGTACATGTTTTGATAATCTACGTATATGTCTATCATTATCTCTTTTTTAGTCAGACATGACAGGGTTAAATCATTCCAAAGATAACGACCTAATAGATAGTATTTGTTGCTTGTTCAATTTCATCCAAGCATTAACGAGTTTTCTTATTTTACTTTCGATGAAACAGAAGACGACGTCCAGAGAACTGGTTCAAACTTCTCTATGCAACTAAGCTAAAACTCTTTTAGTCCTTTTGTAAAATAAGCATTTGTAATACATTTGTAGTACATTTGTGACACATTTGTAGTACATTTGTGATACATTCGTAAAACATCGTAGTACATTTGTAATACATTTGTAGTACATTTGTGACACATTTGTAGTACATTTGTGATACATTCGTAAAACATCGTAGTACATTTGTAATACATTTGTAGTACATTTGTGACACATTTGTAGTACATGTGTGATACATTTGTAATACATTTGTGATACATTTGCAATACATTTGTAGTATATTTGTAATACAATTGTAGTACATTTGTGATACATTCGTAAAACATTTGTAGTACATTTGTAATACGTTTGTAGTACATTTGTGATACACTTGTAGTACATTTGTGGTACATTTGTAATACATGTGTAATACTTTTGTAGTACACGTTTAATAAAAAAAAATGACAACTTTTTTTCATTCCTAATTTCGAACGCGTGTTGAATGAGTGGTAAAGCGCTTGGCTTCCGAACTGGATTCAAATCCTGGTGAAAACTGGGATTTTTACTTTCTGGATCTTTATGGCGTCTCTGAGTCTACAAAGCTCTAATGGGTACCTGGCATTAGTTGGGGAAAAGTCAAGACGATTGGTTGTTTTGCTAGCAACATGACACCCTTGTTAACCTCTGAGTCCACCCAGCTCTAATGGGTACCTGGCATTAGTTGGGGAAGAGTCAAGACGATTGGTTGTTTTGCTAGCAACATGACACCCTTGTTAGCCTTGGGCCACAGAAACTGATGACCTTTACATTATTTGCCCTATAGATAACACGTTTTGAACTTTACTTCTATTTATATTGTCAAGTATTGTAGGCTGCTTGGTCGTGTGATATGCGCTCTGGATAGTCGTTTGATGGTCTTGATGGACCTGCGTTTAAAAGATTTCAGTAGCGTAGCTAGGTTGGGTGGAGGAAGATCAATTTTGAAAATCTCCCCAGGTCCCTACTTGACGGATGTCCCAAATGAGTGTCAGAAATTTCTTTTTACATAAATATAATACATTAATTACATTAAATACTACATCATTATCTCCTCTGAAGTAAAAGTTAGCACAACTTTGTCAGAAGGCAAGTGAAAATAAAGCAGGTGTAGTTTAGCTGGTCTGGTTGCTCAATGAACATACAATATAATTATTTCCATGAACTATATCTCCCCATATTGCTATACAACTAAATGAACAAATAACCGACTTGCTACTGTCATAAACGGGAAACTACTCTGCGCTTTGAAGAATTGTAATCATGCTTCAGTTTCTGTCGTGAGTAACCAAGAGAAGACTACTCCTTTCTTCCTTACTCAGTAAGCTGTTTCATTGGAATGCTGACAGTCTCAATCTTAATCTAATTGGATTTGTATTCATGCCAAAGTTTGTCTAACTGACATGTGTGGCATTTTACGTCTCGAGAGACGATCTTTTCCCCTGGCAACTTCTTGTGTGACGAAAGAGGCTAATCCTTGATATGAATATTATATGAATCTATACATCTATCTATGTTAATATATATGTACCTGTTTTATGTATCTCATGTTTACATAGGTATTATCATAGTAGATATATGTTAACATACAGCACAGCAAATAAATATGCATTAGCTTATGTGTAAGTAAATAGTTTTAACTCCTGTCCTACTAAACAAGGTATCAGGACCTGGTCGTGCGGTATGTGCGATGGACTGTCGTTAGGATTTATCGATGGTCCCGGGTTCATAATCTGCCCGCTGCAATCCCACGTCTTAGACACAGCTTTAGAAATCTGAGACACGGCTTTAGAAATATTACACGCAGCTTTAGAATTATGAGGCACGGCTTTAGAATGTCTTTCGCACAGCTATTGAATGTCATTGACACAGCTATTGAAAGTCTTAAATACAGCTTTAGAATTCTTCGACACAGTTAGGAATGTCCAGAACAGTTTTAGAATGTCTTATCTATAGAATATCTTAAACACAGCTTTAAAATTTCTTATACACAGCTTTAGAAAAGAAAAGACACAGCTTTAGAAAATATTAGACACAGCTTAATAATTTGTTAGACACAGCTTTAGAATTATAGCTTTAGAATCACAAGACATGGCTTTAGAATCAGTGAAACTTATCAAGAGAGAAACACAATATCAGAACCGCAGTTTATTCTATTACAAGTCATACTTCAAGGTAAAGTGAAGAGAGCAAGCAAAAATACTGGCAGGTCCCTTGATATCCTTCTAAGAACAGCTGCTTACATTGAACAATGGAGAGATTTAGTTAAGAGAACTGTCACAGCATCCCTACAACAAAAACCAAGGGAAAAATGATGATAAATCTTTTCTTTATCTTTCTGTAGCAATGTAAATGTAGAATAAAACATCCATATTTTTGATGCTTACGTTTTATTCTACTTTATTCTAGTTTTATACTTTAAAAAAAAAAAAGATAGTATATTTTAACTAAACATTCATTTTAATGTGAAATCGGATTAGAAAATAATGGCAGTGGCTAATGAGATGATCAAAAGACATCTTCGTTAAATGTCGTCGTCGTCCTTAAAAACATGTTTTTTTTGATCGACATTATGTGCAATGTACATCGCAAGGTAAAGAATAGATCAATGTTTCTCAATAAATTGCACGGTATAAAATAGATCAATGTTTCTCAATAAATTGCGTGGTATAGAATAAAGCAATGTTTCTCAATATATCATATAGTATAGGATAGATCAATGTTTCTCAATCCATTAAATGTTATAGAATAGATCAATGTTGCTCAATATATCACATAGTATAGGATAGATCAATGTTTCTCAATACATTGCATGGCATAGAACAGCTCATTGTTTCTTAATACATCACATGGTATAGAATAGATACATTTTTCTCAATACATCAAACTGTATAGAAAAGATAACTATTTCTTAATTGCTTGGTATTGAAGAGATCAATTTTTCTCAATATACCACATTATATAGAATAGATCAATGTTTATCAAACTTTTTCTTAAAATGGAAAACTTCCCATTTTCAAAGATTTTTGCGTTAGCGTAATACTTCGCTTGTTTCTATTTGAGATCAGATTTATTCAAATTTGTTTACATTTAAAAAATAAAGGGTTAAACCTTCCCCTTCAGTAAGATTTGTAATACATCTTTTGTTGTTGTTGTTGTTTATTCAGAGCAGTCAAGATTATTGAGAAGTTGCATTTGGTTCATGATCGAATACACTGTTCATTGCAATTTCAATATACCCGCTGGAGTTCATCAATTATAAAGTTATAGTAGCAGATATAGGAGCATTAGCGAGTGGTCAAAATAAGATCAGCACTTCATGTTTATTACAAAGAGCCAAGATCCTAAGTTGTTTATAGTTAATGATTTCGTTGGTTAGTTTACCAGCTAACAGATCAGATACATGTATTCCATTAAATGTATTATTCCTCAGATGTCTGATAATGGAGGATCACCTGTAAATACCTTTCTACTTTGCTTGCAGTATTACTTGTGATTACCTGACTACTTTGCTAACAGGATTATCTCTGAATATATCAATAAGCTAAATTTGAATACATCACTGCATGGCTAGAAAGATTACTTTTCAATTGACAAAATTACTGCTTGAATTATTTTAAGCTAAGATAAATTATTTTTCTATTTTACTAACGAGATTATAATGTCTCCTGTGAGCACAACAAACTTTCATAGGAATAACATCTTGAAACTCTGGCAAAAAAATTACACAGCGGCTATTTAGAGTATACAAACTTAACAGCTTTAAATTACATATGAAGATATTGAATAATTTCTACAGTGTGGCAATGTCAAATCTGATAACATATGGAATAATTTGTTGGCAAGGCAAAGTTTTTTCTAAAATGTTGTGCCTTTTAGACAACCTCTTACATACTACCATACACAAAACTACGACACACAACACTACCATTCAAAATACTAACACACACAAAAATACCACACATAACACAATCACACACAATACTACCACACATAACACTACCATACAAAATACTACCATACACAATACTACCACGCACAACACTACCACAGATAACACTACCACACACACTACTACCACATACAATAGTACTACACATAACACTACCACACATAACACTATAACACACAATACTACCACACACAATACTACTACACACAACATTACCACACACAACACTACCAGACACCTGGCTACTACACACAACACTACCACACATAACACTACCACACACAACACTACCACACATAACACTACCACACACAACACTACCACACATAACACTACCACACAAAATACTACCCCACACAATACTAGTACACACAACATCACCACACACAACACTACCACACACCTCGCTACAACACACAACACTTCCACACATAGCACTACCACACACACAAATATACCATACACAACACTACCATACACAACACTACCATACACAATAATACCATACACAACACTACAACACAACGCACTACCATATTTAAATGAACATTTTAAAAAAGTAAAATATCCGATCGTAGGGCCCCTTTGGACAAGGCAGTCAAGTGGTATCCTTTGGACAAGGCAGTCAAGTAGTATCCTTTGGACAAGATAGTCAAGTAGTATCCTTTAGACAAGGCAGTCAAGTAGTATCCTTTGGACAAGGCAGTCAAGTGGTATCCTTTTTACAAGGCAGTCAAGTAGTATCCTTTGGACAAGGTAGTCAAGTAGTATCCTTTAGACAAGGCAGTCAAGTAGTATCCTTTGGACAAGGCAGTCAAGTAGTATCCTTTGGACAAGGCAGTCAAGTGGTATCCTTTGGACAAGGCAGTCAAGTAGTAATTTGGTCATATACGGACTTTATTTAACTTAGACAGTCGTGTTGTGACTTTGAACCAAGTAGTGTATTTTGGGCAGACGAAGCCAGTATTCTAATAGTTGTTATTATTCTGTTGATTATGTGTTTTCGAAATTCATTATTACCAGCTGTGATGTGGATGTGATTGAACAAGATTTACTATTGGATTTATTTACCGCTGTTATGCGGATGTGAATGTATTTCCTTCTTAATTGTGCAAATGCCAAGAAGTTGCAGTATTATTATTATAAATCAACTTAATATTTGTCTGCCAGAGCGGATTCATGTTAATCTGTAACATCTATGTTCGTCTCCTATCATGTGTGACTTCAGAAGCACGAACCCAGCATTCCACGATATTCGCGACACATTAGTTGTGACCAGTCCAGTGTGTAACAGTAATACATCATTTATTCATTTATTTATTTACAACTATTAATGACATCATTTTATCAACATTTATGTAGAGGAAGGAACTTAAATGTAATAGGTGTCATTGGGTAATTTAAGTTATGCTAATCGTACGATACACTAAATATGTTAACCCTTGAAGTCAAAGCATGTGACAAAAGCCATGTCGGATTGTGATAGGCCAGGTGGTGGTCTCAAATTGAGAACTCGATTAAATCGGCCTAAAGTTGGTACTGCTTATTTGGTCATACTGTATCTGCGTTTCTAGTTGACTAGCAAACGTGAAAAAAAAGAGATGTCTATGTGTTGTGTTAAACAGTGACGTCATTAGGGTCGGTGTCATCCGATAAGTTATCTTTAGTAGTGGGATTGAGATGATTGTGAAATGTATTTAGTTATCAAACGTTTGTCTGTCAATCTTATGGTGTATGGAGGAGCAGTGGCTAAGTGATAAATTTCTTTGCTTCCCAGGTTCAAATCCTGAAATTTTAAATCTCAGGATCTTAAAGCCGCCCTTATGTCCACTCAGCTCTAATGGATAGGCCTACTTGATGTTTGTTGAGAAAAGTAAAGGCGGTTGGTAGTTGTGCTAGGTACTTGACACCCTCGTTAACCCTGACCTCAGAAACAGATGACCTTTACATGATCTGCCGCATAGATTGTAAGGTCTGAAAGGGAACTTTACTTTTACATACTTCTGATGTATAGACCAAGTTCTTGCAGTACTGTCAAGCATCAAAGGTTCTTATCAAAGTCTTGTAGAAATACGTGAGCTTCAATCCACACATACACCATTAAAGTAGGCACTCAATGACTCTTCTAGTTATGTAAATGTTGTTTTGAATGGAGAAATACGTTCAGGTAATCATATATTTCTATCAGGATCAATACAACATTCTTGATCTTGAGGTTTCGGATATTGATAATTGGTGTTTTTTTTTGTTTTAATGGATTCTTTAATACCGTCAACTAATTATCACACATTTATTTAAATGTTTCGTTACCAACATTGCCCATCGTCGACATATTGTTAATTACACTGTTAAAATATGATGCAGAAAATTAAATGTAAGTTTTTAAAGGTGCAAGCAAAGACAACTGTGTTTTTATTTTTAAAAATTAGTATTTATCAATTATTTCCCTTGACAAACAAACCATGGCTGCTTGGTAAAAAAAAATAACTTAAAAAAATTATTATCAAACACCACACCAGAATTTTTTTTTCGATTTATTTTTGTTATCATTGAAAACTTTTTTTGTATTTTAAATGTTTCCAACCTTTTAAATTACATTTTAAATAATAATAAACAACAACATATGAACTACATCTAATAATGTCCACCACAAACCTGATCGTCGATAGCAAGTTCTAGATCTACACTTGGTAGATTTTGTTTGTATTTGAACAGGTTTCAATTATTGTAAATGTAAATTACAAACAACAACATGGATAACAGGGGAAACAAAAAATTAAAAATTTAAAGATAACATATACAATTATTTACATAACTCAAGACTAAAGAGACATTTGAGTTTGATGTTCAGAATGTCAACTCACAAGGGAAACAACTCACTAGGGAAGACCAGCTCCACTGTAATTTAATCCATACTTGAGACTTCCACTGTGGACAAGATCACACCAAGGCCAGTGTTCCCTATACCCCAGACAGTGGACTTGTGCTCCACTACTTCCTGGACATGTACAAGTTGTATAAGTAAACTGAGCTCTAAGACAAACCGCTAGTATGTCCTTCCATCGACCAAAACTGACCTGTTTAGAACATCCATGAGGATGTGACACTATAAAGGTCAACTTGTGTTTAGATCTAGAGGCAGAGTATTTGTCCATCACTTTCTCCAAGATATTTACAAAATGTTTGAACATTTCCCACAGTTTATTTCCTAAAGTTTTATCACATGTTACACATTTCAACTCACTCACGTCATGCTCAATGTATACATATCTAACACTGACCTTATCAACACTGACCACTGAACTGTCATCTCTATCATAAAAATATCTCAAGGTTGTGTGGTTGGCCTCAATGTCATGACAAAACCACATGTGTGGCTGTGTGCATATCAAACTCCCACCCCACATTGCTGGGTGAGTTTGAACCTTCACATTTTCTACACCAACAATTTGTGTTGTAAGTATCTCTATAACTTCCATCTTATCTGACTCCATCTTGAAACTTGTTTACATGCCACACACTTCCACTTCCTGTCCTCAAGTTTCTTCTCTCACTCATGTTATAAAATGGATATGGTTGAGTTGTCTTTGGATAAAACTTTGGTCTGACTGGACTGATCTTTGTAACATCAACTCTTAATGTAAGGTCAGCTGTATTTTTGATGTATTCATACAAATCATTGTCTTGAAGACCTTCAGGTAAATATTTCAAGGTGAATGTCTCAACAGGTATAAACTTTCTATGACCTGGATTCTTCTCACAGCCCACAAGATGTTTGTGTAGATCAGCTTCTCCACCTTCTGACTCCTGAGTTTCATGATCACCTGGAGAACAAGGAAATAAACTTGATCAAATGTTTACAACACAATGTACAGTATTAAGTCTATCGAGAGATATCTATAAAGAGATCAAGTCTAACTTATGTGTTGATCTCTACAGTGTATACACTAAATATAAAACTTAAAAGTTATAAATTAGTGGACCTTCAACCTCATATGACTGGACTTTGGACTGGTCACTGGTGAAATGATGAAGATCTGTAAGGATGAAAGTCAAATAAATATTTTATATATTCTTTTTTTTTATATATTATTATTAAAAAATAGGCTTATACAAAAAACTTTCTCTATCTAAACATCAACAAACAAAAAGTTTACCTGTATCTTGATTATCATCCCCAAGACTGGAGAAGTCTGCTAGTTCAGTCTGATCCTTTTGACAAACTGAAATAGTTTAAATACATGTGTCAGTCAGTCTATTTGTTTTTTTTTTTTACATTTGTTTTCTGAAACAACAAAAAATATTTTTCAAAAACTGAATTTTTACATAGAGATAAAACTAAATATTTAAATTAAAGCTCTAGAAGCTGACCATAGACCTAACATTACAATAACTTGAATTTGATATGCTACTTATTATTGTGCTAAATTGTAGTGAAAAATTTGATAATAAAATAAAGCCATAAGACTAATTTTAAAGTTAGGTATTGTTTTACTCTGATTTCATACCATTAAGTAGAAAACACCAAACTGTGGGAGATAAGTGGACAGAAAAATTAAAGAGGTGCAGATCTTAGAAAGGAAGTGGAGATTGGTCACACCCTTAGAAAAGATACCAGTAACAGAGCTAAGCCGAGAGGACCGCAAAGAGCTGGGAGACCATTAAAAAGCTAGCAATAGACCGTGGAGAGTGGCGTGTTTTTGTTGAGGCCCTTTGTTCCATGAGGAACTCAAAGGAATGATGATGATGATGATAAGACTAGTTTTAAAGTTAGGTATTGTTTCACTTTGATTTTATACCATTAAGTCCACATGTGTCTTGAGGAAAACAAAGGTCTGTACTTTTCTGAAAATTAGAACAAAATATGAATATAAAGTTGCTTTCTTTTTTTTTTTCTTTTTTATATATAAAAAATTTACATCAATGAAATCTAATTTTTATATCCTTTTGCTTGTACAGTAAAATTAAAGAAATATTTTGTTTAATAAATTGCTTCAACTAAAATTAATTGCATTTGTTTGCACTTAGATTGAATGTAATACATGTGAAATGCTTAATAATAAAATGTAAAAAAAAATAATAATTCATCAGGCTTTGGTAGTCTTGATTTCAATTTAGAGCTCCAATTGACTTTAAAACTACTTTTGGAGTACTAGATCTAAAGTAGCAATAAAAGAATAGTCATATAACAAAAATGTAAAGAAACCACAAATAAAAAAAACATTAGTCTGGGATTTCATATGTATATTTCTTTGAATAAGGATAATAGTATCCTTATTTTAAAAGTGGGGTATTTTTTATCTAGATCTACAGTAAACTATGATGTTAACATAGGAGGCACAACAGAGATGTCGCTGCATTTGAATGTTTCAGTAAAATTCTAAATTTAAGGTCCAAATTGGATTTCTGTTTTAGCTTTTCAATCAACATACATGGTTAAGCTAGATTTAGTGCGATAACAAACTTAATGAATAAGCAAATACATAGACTGGATGTAGCCACTAAAGATATTCGAAGCTTGAAAATTCTAATATTGTCAGACTGCAGAATGAAAAGGTTCCCATTAGTTTAATTTCATTGGTTTTAAAAGAAATTCATGAAAATGAGATTAATTTTTGTGTGTAATCACTACACATTTTTTGACATAGTTTTTGTATAATGATAATATTGGCAATGCCTTTGATTTAAAATATTATTGCTGAGTGCAATGTTTTACATAACTATGCAAATCTAGTTGTGACCTGCATATTTTTCTAAATCTACTGCAGACAAAGCCATTGTTTGCTGCAGCCTTTGTAAGTTTTCTTTCCGTCTTTTGCGCCTTTTCTTGAGTCTCAAATGTTTGTCCCGCAGCTTTGTGAGAATTCTCCAACTTCTCTCATAGAGACCATCTGCTGCAAGTGAATGTTAGGTACTTTCGTCTATGCCAGCGATGACAAAATAGCGTCTGAGTGGATCTTTATAGCGCTCACGCTGAGGAACCTCTGTAAAGTCCGTCCTACTTAAAACTCGACAAAGAAGATCGCCTTTTGCATGCGGTCGTCTCCCATGCGCATAAGAGTAATTGAAAGCATAAACATTAATAAACAGATGACATTTCCTTTAAATTTGTCATCCAACGATTTATTAGAGAGGGGGCGCTGGGCAGATTTTTAAAAAGTAAAAAATATGAAAAGTAGGCTGTAGGTAAACAAAAAGCTGAAGCTATTTAGATAGTTTGTTGAGATATGGGTATTTTTGGAGATGTGCCTAAATTGATAAAAAGATAAGCCTAAATAAGAGAACTTTTTTTAGTTATTTAAACAATTACAGACTTACTTTTTCTGTTTTGATTTTTTTCAATACTGTTCTATCAGTTTGAGTTTTTTTCTTGCATGACATCTTTGATGAGTTTTAAAAATAAATAAGAATCGGTTTAAAGAAATGTTTTTATTAAACATACAAGGGCCGATAACTGAAACTTTTTTTAACTTTGTTACCCAAATAGACTTTTTTGTCTTCCACTTCAAGAAATTACGTACAAAACTATGAGTACTTTGTAGACTTTGTTGTAACTCATGTTTCACTTTTTTTTTCTCGTACATTTCCAAACATTAGCTGTGAATGTTTGTTGTTACCATTTTCATCTGAGCTTTGCCCATCACTTTGATGCCCAACTATACTGACTAGCCTTGGTATGGCCTGAAGAGTTGTCGGCCTTGGCTGTCGGGGTTTGAAATCTAGTTGTCTCCCACAGGATAGTATTTTTTTATGTTTATTTCTGGACATGTGTCGGCGGAATTCGACTAGCATTAAATTAATGAATTAGAATTAAGTAAATTTGGAAATGATATAAGAATCTACCAAACAGCAGAGACTTTATTTGTTTTACTATTTCCAGGACTTATGTGCATTAAAATTTCTTAAATAATCAAACAAAAAGCATGCCTTGCGTTTATACATTTTCACCCCGAAGAGTACATAACACTCCTAGAATTTGAAATAATAAATAGATATACACATATGTATACAGAGAGAGATAAAAAAATATTTTTAGAGAATTTGATATTGCTTCCTGTATTATATATTTTTGGCAAACAATTAATCTACAATTATCTTTTTATTCCTAAAGTATGGACATTATCAACTCATCGACATTCACAATTTCTTCTTTTTGTATTGGACGATAAAATACAAAAATTCAAACTGTTACAAAATAAGCCTTAATTAAACACTTAAGACATTTTAGTGATCGAAACCGCAGCTAAACCAAATGTATCAAAATCGATTTTTTTATTCGCAATTTCAACCTCATTTTCACAAAAAATAAATGGAATATACGTATGTAAGCGCGTCTTGGTGTCTGTGTGTCTGTGTATCTGTATCTGTGTGTGTATGTGTCTCTATGTGTGTGTGTGTGTGTGTGTGTGGAGAAAATGTACTACAGTACGTTATCAAAACGTGTATACATGTAATACATTTATAATGACTAGATCAAGATGTATTAATTAACCTCTTTGTAAATCTATCTGTATGAGTAAGCATTTATTGTAAATCTATCTGTACCTATAAGCCTCTATTGTAAATATATCTGTACTAATAAAAAAAACATCTCATAGTCAGCCATAGTGTACCGATTATGCGATAACTTAGTAAATTTAAAGTTAAACTTGTACTAATTGATCTAATAATCTACTATATATATGACATCTAGGTTGAAGATCCATTTAATGGAGGACTACATTAAGAAGTGAATTAAGAAGTGTCCTACCTGTGTCATTATCTTTTCATAAGCTAAAACCGAGCTGTAAAATACAAATAAAAATAATATATTAAATTAAAAAAAAAATTATATTACAATTATATATGTTTATTTATACTTATTATTGATCTTAATTGCATTTTTAATTATAGTCCTGTATAACTTTAAAAAGCCGCGTAAAGATACTTACGATTTTTAGTATCCTTGCGTCTTTCCTAAAACATGTCAAAGACTTCAAAAACAGCAATAGAAAATAGCTTTAAAAACTAAAGCCTTAAAAGTCTTATTTGGTTTTGTTTAGTCCACATTGAACTATTCATTTCAATCTCATTTTTTATAAAGTTGTCAATCATGACGTGGTGGATTAAAAGGTTGCGATTCTAGAAAACTGCTTGAACGATTTTTCTAGAGATTTGACTGTTGATATCTTTGGGGGAAGTAGTCCCGGCTAGTTGGTCACTCTGGGAAAACTCTAGTTGGAACGTACACATTTTAATATGTATAAACAAAGATTGTTTAAAATTATTTCAATTTCACTTGAGGAGTATAAAATCTTTAACATACTTTGTCTTCGGCTATTTCCGTATGTAGGCCTGTCTTACTTTAAAAAATTAGAAGACTTCCGTCTGATGTAAGTTAGTTGTGCAATCTAAATCTCCAGCTTGAATATGCTTTTGAACGCGAATACAAAAATGCTCCTGGAAAGAGAGCACTAGAGAAATGGGAACACCATTTAAAAGACTTTTCTACAAATCTACGGAAGAAAACTAAAAAAGGACGTTTGGTACACTTTTAAAATTAGGTATACTAAATCTGTCATGAAAGCAAATAGAGATGTTATACCTGCATACACGTCAAAGTCCACTTAACTCTGAAAGAAGCTATAGCCACCGAGTAGAAGACAGCATGGATCTGTGCTAATAAATACTGAATTAAGCTCAGTGAGAGTATTCAGCAACAGTGAGCTCTCGGACCTTCCCAAAACCTATAAGTAAATCACAGAAAATAGCAAACAAATGCACAGATGGATGTAACCATTCTCCCAACTCTGGAAAAAAAAACAAGCTCATTCTCTTCCTCACGAGGATCTCAGTATTGCACAGTCTTTCTTACAATGACATTTTCAAGATTCTTCAAAACTAAACGTTTACCTAAATACATAGTAATCAAAATTTCCTTGCTTTCTACACCGAATACATCAAATACTTTTATTAAAAATCTCTGAAGACCAGTGAATAGTTCAACGACTTTATATTTCAATAATATTTTAGTATTACCCGTAGAAAAAAAAGCAAACGAATCTATTAATTTGAAAATAATTCAGAATATTACCTTACAAAGACGACCAAACAAAACAGTATTACTAATGTCATGATAGAGACCGTTGACACTATTGGATTTGCTCCTGTTGTGCAATGCAAATAGTCTGTTGTTGTATCTAAAATAAAATTTTTCAAAAGTTTTAACTTATGTAATGTATGACTTTCTTAATTTATGTAACAACAATGTGTTAAAAACTGGAGGTAACGCACATGGGGGGGTAATTGTGTGTAGAGTCTGCTGACCTAAATTATTCAGATCAGAACTAGTTTGTACGTCAAGTCTTAATGTCAGTCCAAAACTGTTAAAACCTGTTTAAGCTCAGGCGACGCTGAAAGGTATAAGGGCATAAGTGTTCATACGTCGGTACGGTTATCCACTATGAAACATAAGTACTGTCGCAGTTATCTATGTAACTGTATAGTAGAATTATTTCTCTATTTGATAGTGCGGCGTTGTTCACTATATTGATGACGTCATTACACTATTTTTTGTGTAGACTAGGAGAAGGAAATTTTATTGCTTGTCACAACTTATAGTGACGTAAAGTTAGTGTGTGTGTGTGATTTGCGTCATTTATCGTCAAGTTCAGTCTCTCCATCTTGTGCTGTATAGAGGCAAGACATGTTTTGAGAGCTCTTGAATTTCTCTTTGGTTATTGTTACTGGATAGCCTTAACGTTTACCTTGGACATTTTCTTGTTGGATTATCTTGACCCCTGTTTAGGGGTTTTAGTGACAAGTCTAGGTTTTGGTCGTAGTCTCAGTCAAGACTCTATTTCAAGTTTTTGGCGTCAAGTCTAAGTAGTGATCTTAGCTTGGTGTCAAGTCTATGTGTAAGACTCAGTGTCAAGTCTTGGTGTCAAGACTTGTTTATCCAGTCTCATTTTTCTTTATTGAGAGTACAACTCTAGGTCTACAGTCTACAGGACTGAGGTCTTCACCTCACTAATGTCAATTAGTCGTTTGGTGTTCAAGTTGACTTTTTCATGAGTCTGAGGTTCAAGATTCCAGATTGCGGGTTGCCTTGGTCAGACCTGATGTTGCAGTGTGAATTGTGAACTTTTTGGAATTATCGTCAGTGAACAGTATTGGATTTACAGACTATATCTATGTGAATTCCCAGTTGTTGCGTTGAAAGGATGTTTGAACAACTTATGATGAATATGTTGAGGTAATGATATTGTTCAAATAATTGATCATTGATATATCACAAAGAAAATAACTATATCATATTGGATTAGAGATATTATACATATATTTATGGATATTGATAGTATTATTATCATTCATCATACATCAGTTCATTTGTAAATATATCACGTTAATAAATGTTTATTGTTATTTATCATTACACACTGAGTTTATTAATTTAGTACAACTTTATGTGTGTGGTGTGCTTGTCAGGCTGAACTTGGACCAAAATATTATAAGTTCAGAAAAAGAATAACAATAACACACATTGAATTAAAACTATGATAGATACAATAAAACACAAGAACCTGACAAGTATTTTGGGGGCTCGTCTAAAAAGTTAATCTCAGTCATAATTTGTAAATTATTTGCTAAGTTTATTGTTTAGATTTGTGTACTTGTAAAAGTATATTTTCAGATTCTAGACACCTGTTTGTGTCACAGTACCATGTGATTGTACCTTATTACTCAAGAAAAGCACTGTATTAATTTTTTTGTGTGAGACTTTAATGGTGCCATTATATCGCCATTGCTAACATTGTATCTTATATATAATATTTTTTAAATTTATACTAATAAGATATAATTTTGTTACATGCCAAACTGATTGGTGTCGGACTTAAATTGGAGCTGTGATCTGTTTGTTGGGATTCTCAAGTTGTCCTGGTGTACCTGGCTGTACCTTGTCATCACTACTCTATCTTCCTGGTGCTGAGGCAGATTCTATCTTCGCAGGAGAAAGCACAGCTAAGTGTATTTTTTTTTGGTTGCTAATGATATATCTTGTGCTCTAGTTGATTTTTCTGATTTGACCTTTGGAACTTATATTGTTTGGAAATTCTGAGGATGGAGACTAGGTTTTCTATAAATTCACAATTTATAGCAGATGGGAAGGCGTTGGGTTTTTCAGGAGTTGACTTACAGAATTATGTGAAGGAACAGAAGGAGGAATATGTCAAGGCAGAACAAGCAAGATTGGATAGGGAGGAACGGCTTAAGGAGGAGGAACGGCTTAAGAAGGAGGAGGAACGGGCAAGATTGGATAGGGAGGAACGGCTTAAGAAGGAGGAGGAACGGCTTAAGAAGGAGGAGGAACGGGCAAGATTGGATAGGGAGGAACGGTTTAAGAAGGAGGAGCATGAACGATGGAAAGAAAGAGAAGCAGTGGAAGCTAAAAAGAGGCAGGATGAATTGGAATTGGCTAGACTTCAGGAGAAAATTGGTGTCAAATCTGAAAACAAAGAAGGAGAAGCTAAGATCCAGGATAAACATAGGCATATAATTGATAAGTTGGACAAGAGTTTTCAGAATATGAAGGAAGATGAGGATTTGATTGGCTTTTTGACTTTATTTGAGGCGGTAGCAACAAGATGTTGTATTGATAAGAAAAGTTGGGCTATGTTGTTATCTTACAAATTGACTTTAAAACTCAAGGATTTCATGCTACAAGATGATCTGTTTAAAAGGGAAAATTATGATGAAGTGAAGGTTTTGTTAATGAGGCAGGCTGATATAAATGGAGAATCGTGTAGGAAGAAATTTCACCAAATCAGACCTAAAGAAAATGATTTCAGGGGATATGTAGCAGAATTGAGAAGGGCACTAGACAATTGGATGAAGATGGCAGAAGTAAAGGAGACCATAGAAGGCATGAAGAATATGATTGTGACAGACAGATTGTTAGAGAGTGTTTCAGGTGAAGTATATCATCAACTTATCTTAAATAAAAGTGATAATGTAGAAGACATGCTAAAAGTAATTGAAAGCTTTAAGACTGCAAGTTCAACCAAATCATTATGTAAAGAGGAAAATGTGTATGTAATGGGAGCTGCTGAAGCTACAAGTCAGAACTATGTTAGTGACAGGAAAGTCATAACTTGTTTTAAGTGTGGTGGTAGAGGGCATATGTCAATGGAGTGTAAATCAGGAAATCAAAAAAATTATGTTAAGTCAGGTAAGGATGGAGGCTGGAGAAATGTTTCTCATGATAACCAACAACAGTTCAAGAGGCAGGGGAGGTGTACAAGTGAACATGGAAACAGCAGTGGTTGTGAAACGGATGGAAGGTCTGATGATGATGAGATTGCATCAAGTCGAAACAAATGTGTCAGAGTAAAAAGTGATAAAGGTTGTAAAAGAGACAGTCAAAGAGGTGATACTGAACTTGTCTCTAAACAAAGATGACTAAAAGGTCAATTTTATGATTTAAAGAAACGTTCTGGCTATGAATTAGTTCCAGATCGTTATACGGTAACTGTGAAAAATTTACCATTTAATGTAAGATGGCAGGAATTAAAAGATAGATTTAGGGAGGTAGGTCTGGTGAGATATGCTGAAGTGTTGAAGGTTAAAGGGAGATCACTAGGTGTTGGTTATGTGAAGTTTGGTAATTTGGCAGATGTAGCAAGGGCAGTAAAATGCTTGGACAATTCAACATTTGGGCGCAGGAATATAGTGGTTGTCCCTCATTGTCTGAGTACATTGACATAATATGATGACATGATGCATAACATAATTATATGAAACATGTAATGTTTCATTTCTTACCATTTGGTTTAAGTGGTGCTTCTAACCATTTCAATAGAGTTTTAAAGAGTATTTTAAGAGATATTGAGAATGTATTGTTTTATTTTGATGACATCTGTATATTTAGCGAAAGTTGGGAGACTCATGTTAGAGATGTACACAATGTTTTCGGTGTATTGAAAAGTCATGGATTTACTGTAAAACCATCTAAATTAGAGGTTGGCTTTACTAACATTAAATTTCTGGGACATAATGTAGGTCGAGGAGAAATGAAACCAGACAGTAGAAATGTTCAGAAGATTCTGGAGTTTAAACCACCCAGTACTAAGAAGGAAGTACGATCATTAATTGGGTTGGTTAACTATTACTCTAAATTTATACCTTGTTATTCAGACTTGGTATTTCCATTCACAGAGTTATTGAAGAAAGGGAAATCTGTGAGAATTGATTGGAGTAACGGGTGTGTTGTGGCACTGAGAAGAATACAAACTTATTTGTGTGATTATCCTATTCTGAGATTGCCTGATCCTTCTCTTTCATTCTTTTTGCAGACAGATGCATCAGATAAAGGCATTTCAGGTATACTTAGTCAGATGAGAGATGGTGTGTTACATCCAGTGAAGTTTGTCAGTCGCAAGTTGTTGCCACGTGAACAGAAATACTCTATCCTTGAGCGGGAAGGACTGGCCATTGTATGGTCGATCAAAAAGCTAGATCGTTATTTGGCAGGAGTGAAGTTTCATCTCCAGACCGATAACAAAGCCTTGTCATTCATAACTAATAGTAGTTATAGTAACAAAAGAATAACTAGATGGTGTTTGGCGCTGCAGGATTATGTTTTTGATTCTGTCCATTTGAAGGGAGAATTAAATGTTTTTGCTGATGTTTGTTCAAGACTTATATAATTTTTTTTGGTTCATTTGAGCAATCATGTACTTAAGTTGTATTAATTTTGATATTGATCAATTTTGATAATGTAACTATGTAACATGCAAACAGTTGTAACTTTAACTGTAAATTTTTGAGACAAACATTATTTTGTCTATTGAAGTGTATAATGAAGATTTTTTATTATTGAGGTAATCATTAATGATTATTGGTTGTTGAGGATTTCTCAGTTGTTTTTCTCAGTGAGATCTTGAAGTCTCTTCTTGTAATTCTTGGAAGCATATTTGCAGTTTTGATCTTTGTTATATCGATCTTGGTGAAGTTGATTTTCTGGAGAATTTTCTTACAGTTTTTATGATAACTGGAATTTTTTTTTCAAAATTGCCAGTTCGTTGAGGAGGGGGAATGTCGCAGTTATCTATGTAACTGTATAGTAGAATTATTTCTCTATTTGATAGTGCGGCGTTGTTCACTATATTGATGACGTCATTACACTATTTTTTGTGTAGACTAGGAGAAGGAAATTTTATTGCTTGTCACAACTTATAGTGACGTAAAGTTAGTGTGTGTGTGTGATTTGCGTCATTTATCGTCAAGTTCAGTCTCTCCATCTTGTGCTGTATAGAGGCAAGACATGTTTTGAGAGCTCTTGAATTTCTCCTTGGTTATTGTTACTGGATAGCCTTAACGTTTACCTTGGACATTTTCTTGTTGGATTATCTTGACCCCTGTTTAGGGGTTTTAGTGACAAGTCTAGGTTTTTGGTCGTAGTCTCAGTCAAGACTCTATTTCAAGTTTTTGGCGTCAAGTCTAAGTAGTGATCTTAGCTTGGTGTCAAGTCTATGTGTAAGACTCAGTGTCAAGTCTTGGTGTCAAGACTTGTTTATCGAGTCTCATTTTTCTTTATTGAGAGTACAACTCTAGGTCTACAGTCTACAGGACTGAGGTCTTCACCTCACTAATGTCAATTAGTCGTTTGGTGTTCAAGTTGACTTTTTCATGAGTCTGAGGTTCAAGATTCCAGATTGCGGGTTGCCTTGGTCAGACCTGATGTTGCAGTGTGAATTGTGAACTTTTTGGAATTATCGTCAGTGAACAGTATTGGATTTACAGACTATATCTATGTGAATTCCCAGTTGTTGCGTTGAAAGGATGTTTGAACAACTTATGATGAATATGTTGAGGTAATGATATTGTTCAAATAATTGATCATTGATATATCACAAAGAAAATAACTATATCATATTGGATTAGAGATATTATACATATATTTATGGATATCGATAGTATTATTATCATTCATCATACATCAGTTCATTTGTAAATATATCACGTTAATAAATGTTTATTGTTATTTATCATTACACACTGAGTTTATTAATTTAGTACAACTTTATGTGTGTGGTGTGCTTGTCAGGCTGAACTTGGACCAAAATATTATAAGTTCAGAAAAAGAATAACAATAACACACATTGAATTAAAACTATGATAGATACAATAAAACACAAGAACCTGACAAGTACAGTCAGTGATACGTATTACTATTTAAACAGTTTTGGCTTTGATTTAATGTATTTTACAGTGTCTTGTTATTTCATACAAGGGATACAAGTTCTTTGAGACATTAATTGTACAGAACTTAATGGTAACGTATGTACAAGGCTAACATTTATAGACAAGCAACTCCACTCGATGGTTTTCCTTCTCCTTGATTACAACACACCATTGACTTCTGCAAGTCGGCTAACTCCCAGGAACACAACACTTTACCGTGTGTCACGGTTGATTACACATGCCGTATAGTAACCGTATCACAACAGTCCTGTACATACACTCCATGGCTATCCTCAACTCTGTTAGCAAGGTGGGGTCGGGGCTGGGTGGGGTATGTGTGAATGCCAGAGTTAATGGCGTAGATAGTGTATAAGATGACCAGTGCTGCAGCTCCTTGTAACCTTTGCCCAGTCGTAAAAAAAATAAAATAGCGAAATGTTTTTTTTTCAACCTAATGTGTATTTATTGTTAAAGTATTTTTAATTTGAAAAAAAAATTAAAATTAAGATACTACAAATTTCTTAGCTGTTTTTTTTCCAATAATTTAACACAGACTGGTTTGAGATTCTCTATGACTTGAAGGGATTTTGTAGTCACGGGAAAAGCTTTGGGCATAAAACTGACTTCGAAGTTAAAACCTCAGTTATCTTTATTCAATGTATTTATTCGCATTGTGTCTGTTGTGTAAGGAATAAGCTCTAAGACACATTCATGTCTATTTATACAATATAACTACACAATCATTAACTTAAGTTGTGTTATGAATTCCCAAATCAGTGAGTCGCAAAGTTTTTCAGCGCTGATTGTCATAAAGTTGGAAATACCTTTGATCGCACAGAATCTCACTGACCACAATTGTCAGATATATGAAAATAAAGACAATTTAAGAACTGAATTATCTAGCCAAGGACTTGCCAACGTCTTTTTTTAAATTAAAACTCAAAATCTCAAGCAGGTTCTTGTTGCAGATGTTCAAAGATTTCTGGAAAAATTGATCCAGTTTTGTGATGTCAAATGAACTGTCGAAAAAATGAAAACATATTTGTCACATTATCACCAAATATTGCAACAAATTCCTTTTGTATTTGTGGAGACATGTACGTATTTGGTGTTTCGGAGCACATGTTCTCTCAGAAGAAAATTGAACTTGGATAGAAATGAAACAATCCCCTAGAAATCACCTAGATTTTGTTTTTGTCATTCTTCTTCCACTTGTTGGCTAGTGCCCACATTTAGGTTTTTATTTCTAAGCTCTAGATCGAGATGAAACCAGCTTACAGAACATTTGAGTAACAGAATGTGCCCCAAAAGAAAGTGAGCGTGTAAAAATGCGTTGCCTTCAGAAATGTAAACAAATTTAGTAAACTTGATTCAACCTGGTTAACAGCTTACGTTTAATTTAAGATAGAACATAGGAGATTAACAAAAGTAGCAAAGTAAATTAACTTCTTGTAAACATTTCAAATTCAGTAGTTTGACTTTGTTCATTAATGTTCGATGCGTTGATTTTATTGAGAAAATGTTTCCCTTACCACTTATTGCCCTTTGAGGCCCGAACTACTCGCACAAAGCTAGCGACGCCACTGGCCACATATATCATTTTAATCTTAATGTTTTTAATGGTTAGTTTGCATGGCGCTGCATTGCTACAGAGTATTATTATTAGTGGTTCACTGGTTTTTTTCCCTGGTTAGTACATTTCTTTTTCTTTTATATTTTTTTTCATTATTTGATTTCATTTAAAATCTTGTCCCTATTGCTAACTTTCCGTATGTAATATTTATGATCAGTGAGAATAGAGTAAACAGAACAATATTTGTTCGTTTTTTTTTTGGTTTAAAATTACATTCCCTAAGATCTCTTCTCATACAAAGTCAAAGTACATTTTACAAAGAAGCAAAATTTCATTGATGCATTCAATTCTATATTTTTTTTTTCATTTGCCTTTTCTATTTTTTTATTCTGTTCTAATGAAATGACTTACCTGTAGTAATTGAAAATGAAATGTTTCTCTCAATATTACAGACAGAGTATTTCAGTTTAAAGCTATATCTGCCTTTAATGTTTGTATTGTAGTCAATTATTTCTTTCCCAGATTTTACTAGCGTTCCAGTCTCCAAGTCTGATAGCTGTTGTTTACAATTATCAGCGAAATTTTCACGACACACAGACACTATTGTAATTTGTGTATCATAAATTGAGACATCACTCTGCTGAAAGTTAACAATTTGATCATTTACATACACTACAACCACATTAGTTTTAGAACCTGCAAAATATAAAAAAAATGTTTTAAAGTTTTGTAAAGTGACACCTTAATTCAAGCCTTCTTCTTTTTGAAAAATATTTCATGATTTTAAAATTGTTTCCATATAAATTAAAACAAAATAAAAACTTTTAATTAACTAATTTTTGTTGTTGTTGTTGTTTCTTATTTTTTCATTGACAATGAATAGATTTACACAATTTCAAAAAGTAAAAGTATCCATACAGACATACAGAATGAGGTGATACGAAACTTTCTTTACACAGCAAAATACTAACAAATAAAGTATTGGACTTGGATTACGTAGTCTCTATTGTCTATTTACATCCGTCATTTCAACACGAATGTATAGTAGTACTTAATATAAATTATATAACTGTTTACTCTCGTGCATAATGTTCCGGAACCATGGAACTAGCTTACTAGTTGTTTTTTTTTGGTGACTATTGTCAAATTATCTTCAATAAGCATCGGCATGTTCTAACACTTAATAATTTTCAAAGTGTGGTTTCTAAAAATATGAACGTTTTCTTTCTGGTCATAATTTGCAAGGAGGTATGTCATCTGGAGCTGAGTCAGCTTCTGCATTAAATTGTAAACTGAGGCTATTGAAAACTTGTTCCAAGTTTTAGACGTCTTAAAATTTGTTTTGAAATTCCACAATCAAGGAATCCAAATACGTCTTTTCAACCATTTCACCAGAGATAGTTTCACCTTTAGCTAAAGTAAAATGATAAAGCCTTAATTTCTCTTGCTGGCCTCAAGGAATGGAATAGCTTTGTTTGAAAATATTTAAGATGCACATAAATTTCATGTGCAAACAACAAATTGAAATGTTTCCGATGATAAACTGAAAGTCTGTCTTCATTGGAAATATTATGAAAATTTTAAATCTTCACGTACTTTTCGGAACTGCCAGTCGGGGCCGACCTTAGATACTTGGAGGCCGTAGGCGAAGTGAATTTGGTGCCCCCAATAAAATATAAAAATACAAAATAACGGAAAAAAAACTAAAATTGTGCAATTTATTAGATTCAAGTTTCGCTGTTCCGTTTCTATAAATCAAAGCGTATTTCCTGTGCAAGGCACCAAACTATCATGGACCTTAGCAGCTGCATACTTTTACTATGCCTAAGGACGGCCTTGGGGACAAGCCCTGTGCTTAAAACATCCCTATTCACTTTATTGCAACAGTACGTTTGAATTCAGTGTATTTTATTTTGTAAACTTTCCAGTTACTAGTTTATGGTTGGGATATTTTCATTTTATTAAAAAAGTTTTGTTTTTTTTTCAGTCAAAGCTCCATTATTTGTTACCCTTGTCTTCTTGCACAAACCAACCCAACTCTTTCAACACAGTTCTTCATAGCATTGAATAAATACTGGCCTGGGCTTATGTCTTTTACTGAATTTATTGAAATACTGCAATTAAATATAATGTTCGTTTACTTCAAACTTTTTAGAATGACGTTTAGAGACGATTGTTTCTTTAGCTTCTTCATTATAAATGATAAGAATCAAATGTTTCAATCATTTCTATTCATATTTACAATTATTTATTTTTATTATATATTTGCAATTTTTTATGAGTTATGTGTGGGCACACTTGATTTATTTAAGTTTTCGCGGGCCGCATAAAACACTTCCACGGGCCGAATGTGGCCCACCCATGTAAAAAAATTTAGCCGAATTATCCTAAAGAGGATCAACAAAGATAATTAATTCATACTAGTTAATTTCTTTATTCACTCTTACAAATAGTTGTATCTATAATGTTTACTAAAAAGTTATTTAAAAATTCAATAAAATAGCAACTAATGCTGTTCGAAAAATCCGAAATAAATTTTCCTTTAAGTCTTACTATACTAATTTCTTCTCACCGTAAATTATTGGCAAATGCCTTATTTCGCTAAAAAAAAATGTATCCCTGTAAATCAATTCCGTCCTTACATCTGCCTCGCTATTTACAGTAAACGCAATTATATTTAGAGTCAATTTAAACACTTTAGGGTCAATAGTTTTTAAACAGTTGCAGTAGTAAAAGACTTTATCACAGTCTTCTAGAACTTTCAAAAAAGAAAACTGAAATACACGTGAAAGGAAGTTAAAAAACAAATATAAAGGAGACTTGTACATATAAAAAAGGTTGCATAATATTGTTTTGTTGTTAGGCCGACTGACAATATGATACGACAGGATATGGATTAATAAATGCTATTGTTTTTATATTGTTAATATTCATATTTATATAATGAGTTCATTGTTATGAATCAAGAAGACAAATGTGATCCTGGCCTAACTTATCTTACTGAGTGATTATCTATTTAGTGATTTCATACGTTTGACATTCAAGGTCTTAAGTAAAAAAAACTTTTCCATTTGATAAAAAGCCAAAAGGTACCAGATGTACTATTCGTTGCACTCCGTTTCTTTCTTTATTTTTATATTTTAAACAAATGTAAAACTGGTGTATAGTTTAATGGGAAAAAAACTGCTTGCAAGGTTAATTTTATTTTTTTAAAGCCGTTACATTAGATCTCAATTTTGTAGCATCTAAAATATTATAGGCTTTTTTTTTCTGCACTCTAAATTGGTTGGACGGACACACAGACACACAAAAAACTGATACATTTTTTTCTTTCGTGGGCAGCTCAAAATGCACACTTTGTTTCATGAGGATAAAGGCTATTGATATATTGTGTACAACATTTTAAAAAAATCATTAAAGTCATTGCTAGAGATAAATAGCGAATTTTTGAAAAATACAAACGAAACAAATATTTAATGTGTCCTGATCTCGTACAATTTGAAAACTTGTATCAGTTTTTCTTTTGATTTCCACGATGACATTTGAAGATGCCGGAATGTTTCCATTGAAATCCATTTTGCCATACATCAGAAACTGAAACTTTTCGCAACGTAATTAAAAACATAAATCGTCGAATGTTCTAATGTTGGACTTTTTCAGTCGGAGAACGACTAGGGTTCATCTCGAACACTTTTTCATGTTACTGTGGAGCCCTATTTTAGAAAGACACTCCCGTCAACAAATCTTGCAGGTTAAGTTGACTTTCGCTTAGGAGATAGAGGAGCTAGACATTTTTCGCATTGTACGCTTTCCTTCCAGACCTGAGGCCCATGTTTTTTCTCTGTCTGTAGATTTTTTGGTCTTAGTATTGGTGGATGTAATAAAACGGAAACTCAAAACATTGAACATTGCTTTAGAATCTTTGGAAGGCATAGTCCATAGAATGTAATATTGCGCTTAAAGATTATGTTTTAACCGCATTACTCTCCCATTCCATAAGCAGGCTCCGTCTTCCGGTCGCATTTATGTAAAACCAGATTTTTCTGCACTTTAAAATTGCAATTATAACTCTACATTTGTTATTGTCTTTATTAGTATCATTATTGTTATTATATTAGAAACCCAGGAATTATAATTCTTAGGCACTTCCGTGAACGGTTAAAGAGAAACAAAATTCATTGCAGTTACATTGATGATTGTAAAAAAGGCACTAAATATATAATTTTTCATTAAAACCATACCTGGCATGTCAAGGATGAGCGTAAAGTGAAGAAAAAAGTATAAGATGAAACAAAAAGTTGTTTGTACATGTTTGATATTCTACTTCCTAGTTAAAACCTCACGCAGGACGACAGGAGAGGGTGTCATGCGCTTATGGATTGATTTTTTGCTAGGTGTGTGTATGTGTGTGTGTGTTTTGTGATTTGGTTTTCACTATAATGGTGCGCTGTTTTTAAGGACGCGCTATCTTGGCGTCATTGTTTCTTTCTGTTTTGCATGTGTATCAGATTTTTGGCTGGAGCTCTCTTTTTGTTGTTTTTCCTTGTATTGGGGACACTTGAGACTGAAGTCAAGCCTATTTTGTAGTTGCACGGACACTACTTGTCTATTATACTTTGTATTTGTTTGCAGGCATTGCAAGGCCGGACTAGACTGTTTGCATGTGAGGTGTGCTTGATTGTTAACTAGATCTATGTTGTATAATCTCACCTAACTTAGGCCTTCTAATCTAGTATTTATTATTATGCTTAATTGTCATTTATGTCTGAGTTTGAGTTTTCGGCACATCAGCACAATTTAGGCCATGTCGTGGCCATAATCCTTTAAGAATTTAAATCATATTTTATCATAGAATAATCAAAACTTTTAATGTTGACACTCTCGTTATTAATTTAAAAACGTCATTACTTATTTACACTCTCGTTGTTAACTTATATACTTTAACACATTGCTATTACTTGTTCTGTAAAAGTTACTTAATATATAAACAGATTGAATGTCAGGGGTGCCTGAGAGATGAACTCCAATTGGTAGTCCTTCCCTAGAGCTTTGGCGACAAACTCTGCGGTTAGGCGTAGTGCCTTATAGCTCCCACATAAGTCACGTGACTCTGCAAACACTCTTGCAATATATGGGCCAATGTTTCCACTAACACTCAACAGTGTCGGCATTGGTCATCAAAATTTAGCCGTAACCAGGCAAAAGTCAGGAAGGTTTCATATTTCCATTTACAATTAATTTGCTTAAACTCACTAAATCTTTTATAGTTCGTGTATTTATGTTGTCCACATGTCATATTGAAACAATTAAATATAGCCATTGTTTGCTCATACAAAACTGAAGCTTCTCTATTTAGTGTATTTATGTTGTCCACTTGTCATATTGAAAACTACAGTTAGATATAGCTATTGTTTGTGTTATAAATGCCTAAAGGCTGTCTGTTTCGGCTTTGTTGAAATTGTTGGTTAAGACGGATGTGTGGGCGGAGCCAGCTGGGAAATGTAGGCATTGACAACCAGGATGTAATTGCATACTGGCGAAATACTTTAGATCAGAAAATGTTTTTAACTTTCTCTGTGATCTAGGGCAGTGATTCCCAAAGTGGTCTATATAGACCCCTAGGGCTCTACGAAATCTTTCAAGGGGTCTACGAAAGTGAAAAAAAATAAATTAGGGGTCTATTAGATAATCCTGGGGGGGGGGCGGAATCTACGATTATGTATTTTAACTAAGCAAGTAGGGACTTTAATTTCCATATCCCATTAATGTATTTTTTTTCCACACTACTATAGTAATATTACCTCAATTATACATATTTATCCTGATAACCAACAAAAATTGTTGTATTATATCTGAATACTATTTTAAATAGCTCAATTTTGTCTACATGTAACTAATGTATGGAGAGCTCTCCAACTTCTCTCTCAGAGGCCATTTGCTGCCAGTAAATGCTGCCAGGTACTTTCCTCTATGCCAGTGAGGGTGAAATAGCGCCTGAAAGGTTCTTCATAGTGCTCACGCTGAGGAACATCTGTAAAGTCTGTCCTACTTAAAACTCGACAAAGAAGATCGACCTTGACGTCTCCCAAGCGAGATAAGTGTTAGTGAAATAAAAAAAAATTCATAAAATCAATCAATTAAACTCGCTATCTTACGCTTATAATTGTTTTTCTAAGAGGGGGGCTCTGGCGGATTTTAAAAAAATTTACGAAAGTAGGGGCGGTACGCTAAAAAAAGGTTGAAGACCACTGATTTAGATAAATTGTTGAGATATGGGCATTGTTAGAGCTCTGCCTAAATAAGAGAAAAAAAAAGTTAATTTAAACAAATACAGACTTACTTTTTCTGTTTCGAGTTTTGTCGATACGATTCTATCAGTTTGAGTTTTTCTTTTGGAAGACATCTTTGACGAGTTCTAATAAAAATTTGTTCAAAGAAATATATTTACCAAATATACAAGGGCAGATAACTGAATCTTTTTATTTTCATTTGTTACCAAAATAGGCTTTTAAATCTTCCACTTCAAGAAATTACGTACAAAACCATGAGTACTTTGTAGACCTTGTTGCAACTCATGTTTCACTTTTTTTTCTTGTTCATTTCCAAATATTAGCTGTGAACGATTGTTGTTACAATTTCGATCTGAGCTTAGCCCAGCCCTTTCCTTTTCAACTATCATCACAAGCCTTGATATGTCCTAAAGAGTTGTCCGCATTTGCTGTCGAGATTTGAGATCCAGTTGTCACTCACTTTAGTGTATTGTTAAATATTAATTTTATAAAGTTCTTTTTTATCAAGCAGCCATGTTTTATTTTTCAAGGAAGATAACTTATAAATACTAATTTTTATAAATAAAAACACAGGTGTTTTTGCTTTCACCTTTAAAAACTTACATTTAAGTTTCTACATTATATTTTAGCAGTGTATTAAAACAAATGTGTCGACGAGAAGGCAATGTTGGTAACAAAACAAATAAATGTGTGAAAATTAATTCATGGTATTAAAGAATCCATTTAAACAAAACAACTCAATTCAATATCCGAATCCTCAAGACCAAGAATGTTGTATTGATCCTTAGAGACATATGTAATTACCTGAACGTATTTTCCATTATAAATAACATTTACATACCAGCAAGAGTCATTGAGTGACTACTGTAATGATGTATGGATTAATTGAAACTTACGTATTTCTACAAGACTTTGACAAGAACCTTTGATGCTTGACTGTACTGCAAAAACTTGGTCTATACATCAGAAGTATGTAAAAGTAAAGTAAAGATCATGTAAAGGTCTTCTGTTTCTGAGGTCAGGGTTAACGAGGGTGTCAAGTGCCTAACATAACAACCAACCACCTTTACCATTCTCAACAAACATTAAGTAGGCATATCCATTAGAGATGGGTGAACTTAGTGGCCGCTGATCCTGAAATTCAAAATTTTAGGATTTGAACCTGGGAAGCAAAGAAATTTATCACTTAGCCACCGCCCCTCCAAACACCATAAGATCGACAGACAAACGTTTTTTAACTAAATACATTTCACAATCATCTTAATCCCACTAACTGAGACAACTTACCGGATGACACCGACCCTACTGACGCCACTGTTTAACACAACACATAGACATCTCTTTTTTTTTCTTCAAGTTCGCTAGTCAACTAGTAACGCTGATACGGTATGACCCAATAAATAGTACCGGTCTTAGGCCGATTTAATCGAGTTTTCAAATTGGAATCACCACCTGACAGGGGCCTATCATAATCAGCCATGGCTCTAGTCACATGCATTGCAAGATGTAAACCTTTAAGGGTTAACATATTTAGTGTATCGTACGATTGGCATAACTTAAATTACCTACTTGCGCCTATTACATTTCAGTTGCTTCCTCTACCTAAATGTTGATAAAATGATGTAATTAATAGTACAATTTGTTATTGTAAAAAATAATAGAAAATGAGCCTCGTAAGTTTCTTTTAAATTAGAACCCGCAGTTTGGGTTAGAAATATGGATGTTTAATAATTTTAATGGTATAGTGTTCTTGAAGCAGCATCAAACACATTGATGTGACAATTACCTCTCCTTGAAGAGATAGTTGCTACTCATGAAATAAAATGTTTTCTTTGCACTATTGGTTTGGCGAGGTTACAAAGGTAACGTCTACTTGAAACCTATCTTCATCACCAAATTAAACTATACACCACATCAGTCTGCTAGGGAACAGAGGAGCACTCATCCCAACAACAAGCCCTATCGCCTGATTCACTCTTGCAATCAAGTGTACATCCGTGACAAGCAAGCCATGTTTAGCTCCATTAACAGCCACAGTCGTAATGAGCTTAAGTTCATAGAGGCAGTACTGTCCACGATGAGTCTGGCAGTACGACATGCAAACGCTAGAGCTTCTAGTAGCAGATCTGTGTCCAATGGTTCGCAGAAGATTCGCAAGAGAATTCGATACAATACATAGAACTGATTGAAATAGACAACTTTTAATACAAATTTTAATTACGTGTGTCTCAGATAGCCACACATTATTTTAAAAAAATATGTATATATTCCGCAAACCTCATGTGGCGCTCAGTCAAAACTTCACTATGTCTCACAAACCTCATTCGTCGCTCAGTCAAAACTTCACTATGTCTCACAAACCTCATGCGTCGCTCACTCAAAACTTCACAATGTGGTCATGTGCTCGTTTAGATTTTGATTTCTCTATTTTTGACACAATCTCTGTAACAAATCTTTCTTAACACTGTCGCTGAGTCTTATTTAGTATTGCCTTGAACATTCTAGATACATTTCCATATTTTGCTGTCGTGGGTGCATTTTTCTCTACTCGGATGACGACATGCACGATTTTTACGCATCAATGAAGAAAGTGATGACACGTGATTAAAATTCATCTTTAATTAAAAAAAAACTCACAAAAAAACCCCACAAAAAACAACAAAAACAAAACAAAAAACAGGTAGATTTCATTAAACTATACTGTGTTTTTAATAGTTATTTTACCATAGCATTATAGACAGTGGAAAACAAATTATATGAAGGAGTGCAACCACCATCAGATATTGTCTTTACAGACTTACAATCTACTCTGCAAGCACTTAACAGCAGCACTTTAAACAGCCCAAGAGAGTTGACAACACTCATTGTGATAATCCATCAGATGATATCAAAATTAAATATCAATATCACACTACAGTGAACCCCTGGACACATTGGCATCATGGAAAATAAAAAGGCAGATAAGCTATCAAAGGCAGGTTCATCTATGGAACAACCACATAGACCTGTTAACTACATCACCCTAAGGTCAATGTTAGTCAACGATCACAAAGAGGAGTGGCTTAACCAATGGGCATCAGGAAACACAGGCAGAGCCATGTACAAAGAAATGACTACGCCTAACAAACTGGACAGTATTAACTTCCTCCCCCGCAAAGAACAATGTACAATCTTCCAACTAAGAACAGGACACACACCTCTATTAAACTGCCACCTTTACAAAATAAACTCTACACAACTTCCCCTTTGCAGACACTGCGCTCACCCCTTTGTAACCGTAAACCATATCCTCTTTGAATGCCCCTCCCTAATCCACCTTAGGCAGACCCTACTTCCACTATAGCTCAACATAACCAACACCCTGTACGGCAGTGCTGAACAACTGAAGAAAGCAGCACACTATTTTTCCTTGGCACAGTCTGCAAAAGAGCTCACAGCTAAGCAGCAATAAAGCTGACTAAACGAAAAAGAAGAAAAATGGGTATTGTCTGTGCTGATCAATTTCTGACTGTTCAAATGAGTGGATTTTCATCAGTTTCAACTAATTTTTTTATTTCGTATTTTATGTCTGTTTAAATTGGCAAATTCGATGGCGGCAGCTTCTGAGTTTGCATCATAACACAATCTCTCTAATGTCTTACACAAACTCTTTTTATAACCCTGTTAATTCTGTCCATTAACTGTCAGTAGTGACGTTTGATTGGGCAAGAGACTAAGGAAGTCAGTGCGATAGAGTCAGGGGTCGGCAACCTGTGCCTCGCGAGCCACATGCAGCTCCTTGGATGTTAAGCTGAGGCTTTTTAGTTCCATTCTGTCACGTCAGTTTTAGAACTCTGTAATATTTTGTGAATAGTAATCACTGAACCATCCCGTGCTTGTTCGCACGAGATTTTGTTTTTTTTTGGTCGGAAGCTGACCACTAAGGTGGACAGTCAGTTGATTTTTAGACTCTGGTAAGAGAGGAGTGTTTTGGATATTAATGTACAAGTAGAGTGTCATTGAATTGATTTGTATTCAGGACTAATTTTCTTGGATGTATTTTGTGATGGCTGAAGTCGCCAAGATATTATGATTCATTATTTTATGTAATAAAAACCATGTCTGCTACAAGTGAGTCTAGTTAATAATTATAGATATTGTGGTCAAAGAGTTCAGCATGTTAGTGTCCTCACGCACTAGCAAATCTAGTGCGCGAGTGAAAGTATTTAGTTATCAGCAAAGAACATTGTAGAGATATCTACGACACACGACATTCGCGTCATCACGCCTATAACAAAACCAGGCTGTGACATATGGTGGCCAGTATGTCTTAAATGACAGAACGAACCTACACTCTTTAACAAGTAAATCGTCGATCGTCTACATATAATCTGGCGTAGAAGTACAAAGGACTATTTTTCCAGTATGGCGGCAAAAACAATTGAAAGGAACTTAGAAGCCTAACAAACGTTTCTGCAACAACAAGAAATTAACTCAGGTGCCCTGGCTCCAGCAGGATCTCAAATCGATTCCTAGATCTAATTACGTTACCATAGATCTAAAATATAACCAACTAGACTCATAATACAATATCAAGTTGAAGGTAACTTAACTAGAAACTTCACCTTATAGAGTCATTTTGAACCAATATCTGATGCAGATTGATGATAAACACTAGGCTCATGCATCTTAACTTTTAGAGTTCTACTACTTCAACATCATCATACACATAATAGTCCATTTAATTAATGTGTATGACACTGAATACGGTTATGCCTGATGAGCCACAATCTGGGTGAAAAATTACTGTAGCAATCTCAGAATCTATCTGTGCTACAACCTGATGAGCCGCAATCTGTGTGAAAATTACTGAAGAAAATCTGAAGCAACCTGTCTGTACTAATCAAGTCAGACGTCATTCAAGTCGACTATTCATCGTGGTGTACGTCATTTGAGACTCACCTAATTATTTGTTCACTGTTCCAGTAACAAATAGTGGTAGTCTAGCTAAGCGAAATTCCCCGGATGTTTACTAATTTTGAGTGGCGCGAAAAGTGTGCCGCCATTTTGAACTTTTATTTTTATTTGAAGTAATAGTGCTATTGATTTTTAATTAACAATAAATAAATAGTTGTGTTACAAAGGATTTCAACTGTTATTTTAGAAGTGGGAACATATTTTCTAAAATAATTAATTTAAAAAATGACAAGAAAAAAATATTTTATGTAAAAAATTTTTTTTTACATAATCTCGATAAAAGTTTGTCATTTTTGCAGAACTACCACATAATGTAGGTTGAATTTGTTCTTTAGAAGCTTTGTTTTTTGTGTAGTTAATTAATGCAACCATACAATCAGTGAAAAGTAACTATCCTATATAATGCACATCTAATTCTATTTTGATTTCTGTGAGGTGACCGTGAGTTGCTAGTTTACAAAATGGCGTCCAATGGGACAGATCGACATGACCTTGCCGTATTGTATAGTTCTAGCTGAAAAAAATAAAACTTTGTGATTTTGTTTCATTGAAATTGATTTCATTGTGTAGAATATGCATTTGTGCATTTATTTTATATGGTTTTTATAAGTTTTAAAATGCACAAATGCTCCTATTTAGTTTTTAATCATACAGGTTATATGTTAAAAGGCGAATACAAATTATTTGATCACATGATTAAAAATACAATTTTGCCCGTAGTCAGGTGTAAACATTCAATTCGAGAATGGAAGATCTTAGATCTAAATACTAGATATAGGTCTAGATTCTAGATCAAATTGTTTATTCAGTAATAAGTTGAATCTATATATAGTATTGACTTAGTGAAAGATCAATACTAGGTACATTATTCTAAAGTGTAGATTAGATAAATTATTAGATATAGACTAATACTTAATACTAATAGTATAGACATATCATCATATGAGATCATAATAAATAAATATTAATAATTATTTATTAGCAATACTCCAATACTAATTATCTAATAGATCTAAATCTACAGTATAGTCATAGTCAGTATAGAATAGTATAATACTATAGATCTAGATCTAATTATACTCTACTCTATATCTTTATAGTGTATATGATTTTATGATATATCTAACTATCTTATATTAAAATCTAGATTCTAAATCAATCATCAGGAGTCATGATGATCTAAACCTAATAAGTCATAACTAAGAGTCTAAGTATAGACATAATAAACTAAAGTGATCTAAACCTAATAAATAAGTTATAACTAGAGTCTACTAAGTATAGACCATAGACTAGACATAGTTAGTTTCTAACTAAGAATAATAAGATGAATATTAATTATAATATTTTAACTCAAATATTACTATATTATATATATATTTTACTATTACTCAAATATTACTAAATCTAGATATATAAGCTAAAATGAAATGATTTTTGTGATGATAATGATTATCATTATATATCATATATATAATATATAGAGTATAGGAAATTATCCAATGATCCATATTGTATTATATCAATTTGAGTGGATTAAATCATCATCTAGATATAGATCTATAATAGTAATAGATAGTATATATTACAAATTTAGATATAACAGGTCAAGATGAATCAAAGTATAATCATAATAAAATGTTTGCATGTTTCGGATATTGCTTCAGAGTTGAAGATAATATACTTCCTTTTCCAATGGGAAATGGAGCGTGCATGGTTTGAACCGTAGACAATTGATAAGTCTAAATGACAGTCCAGTGCGCAAACCGCATGGCCGGACAGCCATCTACCAATATTATATATTATTATTATAGCTTTTATATAGTGCTACTTTCATGCTTATCGCGCTTTTGGTCCAATCTCATTTGTGGACCAGTGAGGGGGTATCTAGGAGTTGGTTTTCCGTGCTGCCTTTAGCCGCTCAGTAAACACAACTCTGCCCAAGTCGGGTGTCAAACCTCGAGCCCTCTTCTAGGTAGCCAAGCCAAGTTCAAGTGCACTTGGCCTCTCGACCATGCTTCCCATTTATAGTAAATCTATAATATAACTTTGCGGTGCATTCACTGTTTTGTTATATCTATACTGGGTAGCTATATAGAATATAATTATCTTTACATTATATGTCTAGTTTGTCTTTATATAGATCTAGACCTATTAAAAGAGTATCTTTATCTAGAATTTATTTTTTTTTAAGAAAAAAAAAAAAGAAATCCCGCTAAATCTTTATATTGGTTTATATATAAATTTACTTTAAATAGTGACTAATTAGGCCTGTATAAGTTTTTTTTTTTTTTTTCTAAATGATGGTAATTGACAATTTAAAAATTGTCTCTATTGACCTTAATACCTTATTTTTCTTTATGACTCGTGGATTTTTTAAAATTTATTTTAAAAATATAAATATCTCAGTATATTAGATATATACATTTAATATATATTTTTTATTTTCTTTATGTTAGTATAACTTTAAAATTATTAAACCTACATATTGTTTTAAAATGTGAAGATTTTTTTCCCATTGCATCACATACAATACTGCAATTTTTAAATTTAACAATGATCATGACTTACCAACATACTAAGTGTTTTTCTAATCCTCTAAGTAGATCTGAAATAACACCAGTTGTTGTCTACCTATACTTTGCATTGTCAATAATGCTTTTTTAGCACACTTTTTTTTATAATAGCATCTTCTTAAATAAAGCTAATTAACTAACTTTCTTTGCCATTTTTACTATATTGAGATTAATGATATGTGGTACATCAACACTTTTTAGATACTGTTCCTTTGTAAAATTCTATATGATAGTAAATAAACAATTTAAAGTATGTGTAATGTAAAGCTATAACTTTAAAGTTGAAATCTTTATTTAATAATTTTATATACATTAATATTTCTATTTTTATAAAATTTTCTTCACTTCAAGTTTGTGACTATAAAGATATGTAAACTTTCCTTTTTATATTTATGTACTGCTTAATATTGATTTTTTTTTAAAGTAGTTTTTCCAACAATAATCATTGTATATCCTATAAACCTTTCCATAAATTCCAAAATAAACTTCTTTTTTTTTTTTTTTCAAATTCATTTATTGCAAAGCCTTTATTAAATCCAAAATTTAAACATTTCAAAATTCCCACATGTGCCCTATAGTCATTGTTTTATTTATACTGTTATGCAGTCCTTCCACTACTTGCATGTTGTCATAGCCCCTACAATACTAACAAATAAACCACCATTGACTTAATCATCATTCTATGCTGCTTACTTTGCATGATATCTGATTCATGATGCTATTAACAAAGAAGCCACCATTCACTTAATCATCATTCAGTACAGCCTAACTTGCATCTTATAAGATTCACTCTGTTACTAAGACTTCATCATCATTTTGTGGATATTAATGTATATGTCGTCACATTCATCTTTTACGTTATCAGCACAAATTCAGCAATCATTTGTGCCTTCTATAATCAATAAACATGGTCAGCTTACCATCATATACCAGCCTGGTACACTTGGGCACGTGATACCACCATATCCTCTTAACTGACTCCTATCAACATCTTCTGTGAAGAACTCTTCCTAGCTTATACTGCTATTTGAGTCAGTCATTCACTGTTGGATTATCTTCTAGAAGCTCAAGCACTTTGGAGTATATATATATACTATTTCTCATTCTAGTCATTGTTGCCCATATGATTTGTACTAAGCCTTTATTGGATTACTAGTTACCAGTGTAATTAATTCTGTTTGGATTATTGAGCTCACTATTGGATATATTACCTTACTTATTTCAATGATTTATTCGATGATTGGAGTATCACTGGACAATGGATCTACACTAAGAGGATTGAACTTATCTACATCAGACTACACTAGAAAGCCCCTGTAAGTTTGAATAATAATTGTATGTACTGGTTATACATTGACATAATTTAAAAGTATCCAATAAATTGATGTTGACTATTGAAGATAGTCACTAGTGAGTAACCATTTACATTTTTCATTTTTCTAAGTATTTGTAAGGGTGGCTGGAGAGGAACTATTTTATGACTTTCATAATAATAGGATCTATTAGGGAATATCCTATCTGTTCTTTTACCTTTAATAAGACCCAACGCGTTTGAGGTCATCCTTGTTGGTAGGGAGGTACTAGATCATATTGGGAATTATTTATTAGCTGTTTTAGTCTTGTTTGTGTATTTTGTCAGAGTATTCTGTTTGTATTTATATTGTTGTTTGTGTAAATCTTTGTATCTACATATCTGTAATTCTCCTGTCCTATTTCTTCTTTTTATTGATTTCTTTTTATAGCAGACTGTGTTTGTTTTTCTTTATACATTGTACATATATTTTTTACTTCTTATTAATTTAAATTTTTTTTCTATTATAACTAGCATAAACAATTGAAACATACTTGAACTATTGCATTTGTGAAAAGTATTCATTTAATACATATAATTATTTGAATATATGATTATTAGGAGAGTTCATTGATCTTATATTTATTTTGTAAAAATATAGTGCATCATAACACACTCATTCTCCCAGTGTAATATTTGTAACATATAATATAATACTTGTAACATATTTTTTTGTGCAACTGTATATTTTGATTTACTTCTTTAACTACTACATTGATACATTAAGATTAACCATGGCATCATATGATAAGATTCTAGAACTTGTGAAAGTAATGGAACTAGAAGGTGATAAAAAGAGACAATTTATAGAAAAAGAATTAGAAAAGGAGGAAAAGAAAGAAAGGGAGGAAAAAGATAGAATAGAAAAGAAAGAAAGGGAGGAAAAAGATAGAATGGATAAAAAAGAAAAAGAAGATAAAGATAGGGAAGAAAGAGATGCGGAAAGAGCTCATCAAAAAGAACTTAAGGACTTAGAAGTAAAACATAAAGAACTAGAAACTAAACAAGAATTAGCTAAATTAGAAGCAGCAAAACTTAATCCCAACATTATTATCCAGCAAACAACTAACAAACCATTCATCTCTAAATTTCATAAATTCAACATTAAGGAGGAGACATTAGAAAATTACCTAGTTCAGTTTGAACATATTTCATCCACCTATAATTTAAATAATGAGGATATGGCAAAACATCTGCTGGCTAATTTATCAGGAGAACCCCTAAACATAATAAGCACACTTACAACTGAACAAAAAAAAGACTACCTTGCTGTTAAAACTAGACTTTTGGAACATTTTGGAAAAAGTGAAGACTATTATAGAAAACTCTTTAAAAAAATTAAACTAAATAAAGATGGAGACTTCAATAGAATTATATTTGACATGAAGGCAAATATGCTTAAGTGGTTAGAACTAGCTAAGTGTGACATTAAAGATCCAATTCAAATTTTAGACATGATCCTAATTGACAATGTACTATCCAATGTAACAGATTTAGTGTTCACTTTTCTTAAAGAAAAGAAGGTAAAAACAGAAACTGATCTCATTACTAATTTAAACCTTTTTAAAGATAGCCATCCTGGTCATACCATGGATAAAAGAGACCTACATCAACTAGCCGCAACAGTCAGTACATCAAACAGTAATACTAATGATAGATTTAAATTCTCTAACTCAAAAACTTGCTTTAATTGTGGCAAGAAGGGCCATGTTAAAAGCCAATGCAGACAAACTAATACTAGCAACTTTAGATATAAAAGTTACACTAATTACCATAACCCTAGCAACTACAATAGAAATTATTACAGCAATCCTAGTAACAATAATAACCAATATACAAACTACAGATCAAACCAGAGTGCAAGCCCTAGAGAAAGAAGAAGCCTTAGAAATAACAACTTATATTACAATAATTATAATACTAACAGACAATCAATGAGGGACACATACAACCATCAGTCTAACTACAATACTAACCAGCAAAACAGAAATAGAAATGGTAGAGGCAATCACAGTCCAAATAATAACAATAGTAATGGTCAGGGCAATGGAGAAGAATTAACAGCCTACATGCAGTAAAATAAGCCAAAGTTAAACCTACACCCCTCATATGTAAATGGAATTAAAGTAGAAGCCATCAGAGATACAGGAAGCAGTGCCATTTTAATACATTCAAAACTAATAAAACCAAATCAAAAACTGCCAGATAAGATCAAACTTACATATGCCAATCAAAAGAAATTTGTGATACAGCCAGAGTACACTTAGATACCCCATGGATAACTGGAGAAGTAGATGTTATTATTTTAGATACACCAGCCCAAGATTTAATAATTGGTAATGTTGATGGCGTAAATGATATAAGTAAAGAAGAAATTAGGGAATGGGCAGCAAGGAAGGGTGAAATTTCTGAACTATCTGTTGCACAAGATACAAGTCATACTAGAAACATTTCAAGTAATGCTGACAACATAATTAGAGTAGATAATTTATCAGGATACACTAGATGGCAAACTATCATGAGAGAATTTAGCAATGTTGCACATGTTAAATGGGTAGATATAAAAACTCAGGATAGATCAAATAAAGTTGCATTTGTACACTTAAACACAGTGGAGGATTGTTATAGACTTATTAAAGCATTCAATAACAAGTTATTTAGAGGAAGATATATTACTTTAAGCTATGAAAATGTTTAACTTCACAATATAATTAGAAACGACTTGACATTTTTCAATCAGGTCAAGCTGACATTTTTTTCTAGTTATCATGTAACTAGGTCATGACATATTTTTGTTACACTTGTATCATTTTATTGGGTCATGATGACATTTATTTTTTTCATTGATGCTATTGTACTATCATTTTTTAATTAATTGTACATTACATATTTACTTATTGCAATTTGAGAATAACATAGTATTAGTAAACATACACAGTAATGTAAACAAGTCCATTGTAAACAACAGTAAACTACTTGAACTGTTGACCTAAATTTTTTTTTTGGAAACTCACAAATGTAAATATGGTTGATTTTTTTTCCAAGTGGTACACATTTGAATGTTATCATTTTTTATGCTATTCTACTTTAAATACCACATGTGTGTGCTAGCAATAGCAATTATAGACAATGTCACGGTAACCTTATATAATGGTGACAGAACTTAAAGTAATACTGAACACAAATATACTTGTATAGATGTATGTAAAAAATTTTTTTTTTCAATAAATTCACTTAGTGTGTCAAATGATACACATTGGTTGTGTTATATCATAGAAATAATTTAATGTAAAATGACTTTAAAATTTTATTTTTTCTTCTCTTATAATTGAGATGTCAATGTATATTAACAGGAGGATCACATAGCAATTAAACATGCTCATGCAAAACATTTAAATATAATGTAGCTTTACTTCAGGAGAATAAAGTCTTAACTTGTATTGATATTCTTTTCAATAACATACTTGTACAGTAGATGTAATCATAATAATGTATATTTTTCTAAGCAAACATTTTGAAAGTTGAACAATGCATTTGTTAATTAGTATATGGAACCATTCATAGTTAGAATGAATGACATAACATTAATATTTATGTATAATTGAGCAAGCAGTATTGAGGTGATTAATTAGATCAGCTTCACATGATAGATTAAGCTAATAGACATATATGTATATATAGAACAATAATATCATATGTACTTTTGTAAAAGATTTTTTTCAAAAATCTTTTCTAGGGGAAGGGGCGTATGTCACGTCAGTTTTAGAACCCCTGTAATATTTTGTGACTAGTAATCACTGAACCATTCCGTGCTTGTTCGCACGAGATTTTGTTTTTTTTGGTCGGAAGCTGACCACAGGTGGACAGTCAGTTGATTTTTAGACTCTGGTAAGAGAGGAGTGTTTTGGATATTAATGTACTAGTAGAGTGTCATTGAATTGATTTGTATTCAGGACTAATTTTCTTGGATGTATTTTGTGATGGCTGAAGTCGCCAAGATATTATGATTCATTATTTTATGTAATAAAAACCATGTCTGCTACAAGTGAGTCTAGTTAATAATTATAGATATTGTGGTCAAAGAGTTCAGCATGTTAGTGTCCTCACGCACTAGCAAATCTAGTGCGCGAGTGAAAGTATTTAGTTATCAGCAAAGAACATAGTAGAGATATCTACAACACACGACATTCGCGTCATCACGCCTATAACAAAACCAGGCTGTGACACATTCGCAAGTATTATTTTTTTTATGGAGAAAAAAAATGAAAACATTGGTCGGATTCAATTCTATCTCTCAGCCACTTGTACTCACTTTTCAGTGCATCCGACTCCTTGTCTTCAAATGTAACATATTTGTAGGTGGAAAATATTCCATTTTCTTTTGCCTTATCACTTGATAGAGATGAGTCTTACGGCATAAAAATCATGTCAATCATGTAAATTTAAATTTAATAAAGCAATAGTAAAGCTTCAATAGCGTCCTTGCTTTAGATAAAAATGTAAAGTTTGGTTTCTAATATTCTTACTATCCGAAGTTTTGAACCCGACACACTAAAGGTAAATCTGAAACATATTTTATAATTTGGATACAATTAGCAACGTTAATTAAATGTGTCGTTGTATTAAATACATGATATCCTAGTTAACCGTTAACCCAAAACTTCCTACTGGTAACTTACAGATACAACGAAACGAACAATGTACCTCCCAGTGTTTTCAATTCAATAAATACTATTGGATTAACCCTATTTGTGCTCAGATCAGTTTTTACATTTCTTTTTCCCCTTGTTGTGACAGTTGAGATGTGTCTAACAGAAAGTGTGCTCCTTTGTCAGTGTTAGTAATGTCCCTTGTCTTGACCAAGTGGGTCAATATACACAGCTTTTTATCATCTCACTCTGTCCGTATGTCTGTCTGGTAAACCGTTTATACATGTTCTCTTACACCCATTCTCATATCAATTTGGAACAAATATTTATTGGCATATTTCTTTAATTGTTCCTGCTAGTTTTTGTATTGTAAACGGTTTTATTACGTGCGTTTTTAACTTTGATTTAGTCGAGTGTTTAAGCGAACGTGTTTGATACTGAAGAGCGACATATTAAAAATATGTACTGAAAGATTGCTATAAAAACATACTCAAATTGTATGATAATAAAGGGTATGTGTTTGTAATATATTTATTCACACTTTTAAAGTAACTTCCATAAAGTTTTAATTTCATAAAATACGTTGACTATATTAGCATTTAATAAAAGCTAAGCATAGAAAACGTTCATTTGTAATGTCAATATACCTGAGGAATTGAATTCAATGTACATTTCAATACTATGTCATTTATAAATACATATTCTTAAATAAAAAAATTTCTTTATGCAAAATGCAAATGACAAACAAAAGAAAAGACATTATTACATGCAACCATTTTTAAAATCAAACAAAATAGTTGGTGCCTGCAATTTTCTTTCTTTGTTTTCGTTCATTACCTGCATTTAAATATTTCCTTTTTATCTTGTAGCAGGTGAAGGTTCTCATGCATTGATTCGTGTCCGTAGTCTAACCATTTGAAATATGGATTTTTTAAAAGTGTAAAGCTGACAAATTACAGAGTGCTTCCATAAGTTGTTATTGTTTTAAAAATTAAAGGGAGAGTTTTTCTTTAAATTAAAATTTTGATTTATTTTAATGTATCTTTAACAACAGAGAGAGACTCCGCTGGTGATGTTGAGGTCTGTCTGAGCCCGTATCGTTTTGCTACATACTGGGCGTGCTACTGTAGCTTGAGCTTGTATCAGCTAGGCCTACATACTGGTCATGCTACTGTAGCTGGAGCCTGTGTGAACTAGGCCTACATACTGGGCATGCTACTGTAGCTGCAGCCTGTGTGAGCTAGCCTACATACTGGGCAGGATACTGTAGCGGGAGCTTGTGTGACTTAGGCCTACATTCTGGACATGCTACTGTAGCTGGAGCCTATGTGAGCTAGGCCTACATACTGGGCATGCTACAGTAGCTGGAGCCGGTGTAAACAAGCTTACATACTAGGCATGTTACTGTATCTGGAGCATGTGTGAGCTAGGCCTACATACTGGACATGATACTGTAGCTGGAGCCTGTGTGAACAAGGCCTACATAATGAACATGCTACTGTAGCTGGAACCTGTGTGAACTAGGCCTACATACTGGGCATGATACTGTAGCTGGAACCTGTGTGAACTAGGCCTACATACTGGGCATGATACTGTAGCTGGAGCCTGTGTGAGCTAGGCCTACATACTGGGCATGCTACTGTAGCTAGAGCCTGTGTGAACTAGGCCTACATACTGGGCATGCTACTGTAGCTGGAGCCTGTGTGAGCTAGCCTAAATACTGGGTAGGATACTGTAGCTGGAGCCTGTGTGACTTAGGCCAACATTCTGGACATGCTACTGTAGCTGGAGCCTATGTGAGCTAGGCCTACAAACTGGGCATGCTACAGTAGCTGGAGCCGGTGTAAACAAGCTTACATACTAGGGCATGTTATTGTATCTGGAGCATGTGTGAGCTAGGCCTACATACTGGACATGATACTGTAGCTGGAGCCTGTGTGAGCTGGGCCTACATACTGGGCATGATACTGTAGCTGGAGCCTGTGTGAGCTAATCTTACATACTGGGCATGCTATTGTAGCTGGAGCCTGTGTGAGCTAGGCCTACATACTGGGCATGCTATTATTGCTGGAGCCTGTGTGAGCTAGGCCTACATACTGGGCATGCCACTGTGGCTGGAGCATATATGAACTAGGCCTACATGCTGGGCATGCTACTGTAACTGTTGCCTGAGTGAACTTGGCCTACATACTGGGCATGTTAATGTAGCTGGAACCTGTGTGAGCTATTGTGACTTTTTGTTGTGAAGTAATAACTTTGTTTTCTGTGTACTCGAAGGCATATCATTAACCAGGAACATTTCTTGTCACTGTATCAAAATCAAGGATAATGTACTTGGAAAGAAATCTACCAAAACTATTGATGCCATTTATTGCTTCATACAACATACACTGACTAATAAATAAAAGATAATACATTAAACGCATGTCAGTTTCGAGCGATACCAAACAAAAAACACTTATCCCACAATACCCTGACGTTATGAATAACTTGGTCTATCTTTTTGTTATACAAAAACAACATTAAGCTAACTGTCATTATAAGGGACTTAATTATTCATATTTCTTCTGGCAATAAGCAACTTGTATATGCCCTAAATATATTTTTTTCTTTGACTTGAAAAACAACAATACAGATCATAATCGGAAACTTTCTAGTTTTGACATTTTCTTTAAACACAACAATGCTTACGATTACCTACAAAAGTGTCCTCATTTATTGTTAGCGTTTACGGGATAAAGCGATAGTTAAGCTTATTTAATATGACCAACCGAAAAAACAAACAAATCTAAAAATGGTAGGGATACACAATAGTTGAAGGACCGCACCAAAATTTAAATATAAAACTTAATCATAAATGGAATATGATAACAGTCGGACCAGGGTTGTCATACAACTCAGCCTGTCAATGTACACATTGAAATGTATTTCAATTCCATTCACCGCTTTTAATTGTACACCTGTTTTGGATTTTGAATGCGTTTTGCGTTTTGGTAGTTTCCTAATTCCTAGTTTTTAGAGAATTGTAGGCTGGGGGCAGAGCCGGATGTAAAATTGATAAAGCCCTAAGCTATTTGAACAATGGGGTTCCTTGTCATCAATTTTGAAAATATCACTAGCACAATTTTTTTGGGGACCACAAGCAAGTGGAGGCCCAAAGCTATATGTAAATCCTGCACTAGCTTGTGAAGGGGGGTGTGTCCCTGTCTTGGGTCAGTTGTGCGTCTGTCTTAATTTTCTCCAGGCGTGTCGATACTGAACGTGCACCAAATGTTTGATAGTCATATAAAGGATTGTAAATGTAACTGCAAATCAAAAAACAAAATTTAGTACACAAACTTTTTTGCAATCTATTTTATATTTATATTATTTTAGGACTATCATCTCCCATTATATAGTTACAACATAAACATGTTGCTTTTAATAGCGAAAACAAAAACCAAGTGTTGATACTTAAAGCATGCATACCGTCTAATCCTGGCCGGATTTAAGGGAGGTCGATTGAGACAACAGCCCAGTGGAATCTACAACAAGGATCCACGAAAGAGATAATAATATATTCAAATTTTTGCTGCTAAAAAACTTGTAATATATTTATATTATTTATATTCGCATTTGTGCAAAATTTTTAGCAAAAATGTCGTGATTATGAAGTGTACACTTGTAGTATAAATACAGCTCAGGATTAAGGACAGTGCATCTATCTAGGGCTATACCCTACAAAACAATATGCATATTAATTATGTTTAGAATAAAAGTGAGAATATCTTGTGACACCAGAATGTCGCCTGGTGTTGTTTTATAGATGTAAGCATGGTGACAACATTGGGTTCATATTATAAACTTATATTGTAAGCGTTTTTACTTCTCTAGTAAAGAGGAAACAAAACTTCATGTAGTAGACACCAAGAATATGTTATAGTATATGTATATATATATATATATATATATATATATATATATAATTTAGATAGTCGAGTATGATACAATCCACGAATATTCACTAATAATCCTTATAGAAATACTTGAGAATACCTAATTGACTCCTTATAGAAATACTGGTACACATCTCCATTTACTTTATAATATTTCAATAACATTTCTAAATGGCTGTTCTTTAACTATATCAAGTTACTCTATCAGGGGATTAGTACCAACTCTCCGTACCGAGTAGATGTCTAAAGTGACTATCACTAACTAACTGTCGTTAACTCAGTAGTTTTGGGAGGGCAACCTATTTTCCTCGAGTAACCTGATTCCAGCTGTCCATGAGTATATCAAGAGAGAGGTCGGTCCATGCTTAAATTTTCCATTGTCTGTCCAGCTTTGCTTTGGACGATCCTTTCTTCGTGCTCCCTCTACTCTAATGACTACCAGAGGTCATTTGATTCACCAACATGTTCCGAGCGGGAATAAGAGGCAACAATTAGTTCTAATGACCATATAAGGAAATAAAATTCGCTACTCTGGTCTAATGGCCACCGAAGTAAAGTTAATTCACCAACTTGATCTGATAAGTACCAAAGTAAAGTAAATTCAACACCCAGATTTGATAAATGTTTTACATATTTCGGATGTTCTATGAGAGTGTGTTAGGTCAGTAAGGTGTTGCTCCCGGTCCAGGAAAGATGGACGTTTACTTCCTGGACTGGTATTTATGCATTTATATATTTATAAGTTGATGGACTGGTGTTCTGTGTATTACTATTTCATAAGAGTGATATAATTGTGTGCTTTATTAAGTATTAAAGTATTATCGATATTCATAAATATAAGGAGTTAGAATTGATGTACATTTAGTGTTCGTATTTTAGTTAAGCAAGTATTGATGAATTATAATTGAGAAAGTATCAAGCAAGTATTATTTGATATTCAAGAAACCCCTAGTGAGCCATAGAAACCAAGTTAAGAAACACAACAAGACAAGAGACAAGCAGTATATAAATTTGAACCCCTGACACACTTGTTTGCTAATAGTGTTGCAACAATGTTTTGGTAGCAATATAGCTTACTGTATCAACGACTGTAAACGTTTTCCATGCTTAGTCCTACATTTCAAATTGCGACTTCATTATGCAACATGACTATAATTAACATGCACTACATAAGTACTAACAGTCATTTTGTTTTGTTTAGCACTTGAAGCCCACATTTTGTAGACAGTGATCACAAGCTGAACTACATCCTCAAGTTAGAATTGTAGGACGATTGTAGAAAGTGATCAGAATCACACTCAAGGCCTTCCTAGGCCTAAGAAGGAAACACATTTTAAAGCAGCCTAGTGGAGAATTGTATTAAGGGGTCGCCGAGGTTAAAAAGTTGAGAACCTCTGCTCTATAGGTAGATAACAATAAAATCATTAATAAAACTTAATTAGCAGCCTTTAAGGATTAAGCATTCAGAATAAACTTGTAATCTTCCATAGTTTATGCTAATTTAAAGGAAACGATTACATTCAAAATATATTAATCGTTTTAAAATTACTTAATTAAAGGTTGAAATAAGTAAATTTGGACTAAAATATGTCAAAGAATACAAAACATAAACCATAACCTGTTATTTTAAAATATAAAACTATTTGTAGATCAAAAAAATATTGAAATGCATAAAAAAAGTTTTTCCCCCCAACAACGAACTGTAGTATGTTAATGTTCATTATCTCCTCCTCAGTATTTGCATTACCAATAATGTTTTTGTCAACTCTCTAGATGGCTTCAACATGACACAATGGACAAGCTGACTTCCATAGCCTTGATTCCAAATAAACTATGAAAGTGATATCAAAACTTACCATCTACTAAACACTTTTAACTGTATACATTATTTTCAAATAAAAATTAGACTAGCTTTAATAAACATTCATTTAAAAAATTGAATATCAAACTTAGTGTGAATATACATGTACTACGCCCTTAAAAGGAGTAATTATTAAAAAAAAAACTTTTTAAAAATCTTGTTTGAAGAACTAAAACTGAAGTCGTCCTCACTATTCTATGCATCTGATGGTTACTAGTTATAATCTAGTGAACATCTCACAGGAGATCACATCAGCGTAGAACTAAGAACTTCTTCTACATGTCCTTAGATGAAAATCAGAGCAGAAATGACTCAATCCTCCCGTACTGCTCTGGCAAGAAACTGGGCTGTCCGGCTAAGTGTCTCATGGCTACTACCATACAAGTGGAGTGGCTGTCGAGACACGTCCCCCCTTAAATCTTGGAGCTGGGGACACTCGTACATCACGTGCGATACTGTTTCGACGCACTCTCCACACTGACGGCATCGGGAGTCACAGTTTGGGCGGAACCGGGCAAAGTAAGCCCCACTACATACTCTACATTATATATCTCTTAAAAGATAATAGAAACTTTTGTGTCTCTCTTGTTAACATGTCACGAGTTACAAGATTTAGAGAGAGGGAGAGAGAGGGGGTTAAGTAGACAGCCTTCAAAAAAGTATTAGAATTGTTTTTTACTATATTTTATTACTATTTTACACATGCCAGTAAAACACCAAGACCTGCCTTTGCTTTTATACATTTCCTTTGTTTCATTTCTTTTTATTCAGTTTGTTCACAGCGCTATAGAGATGAATTCATTATCACGAGATGAGAGTGGAGAAAGAAAAGGGAGAAAACATTGGCGACAGTCAAGAAAGTGGGAAATGATGTCGTGGGGCAAGGATGAGGAGCGAATTGGTTAATGAGTTGCCTAATTGCTAAAAATATACAATGTAAAATTGGTTTTTAATCAAAATTTTAAAAAATGTATTATTGTCTTTGAATAGATAAATAAAATACAATTTGTTTAATAAAATTGTTATCATATGTTATGTTCAAATACAGTTTATAATTGTTATGATAACTATTCTACTTAATTGACAAAACAATTTTTTTTGGAACGAAAAATGCAAGATGTTGCTATTTAAACGTCCATAGATTTCTCTATAACAGTGATGCCCAAAATACGGCCCGCGGGACAGATCCGGTCCCCGACATGATTCCATCCGGCCCACCGAAACGTCGGCACAAAGTATAGAAATCCCCCTTCCAAACAAAAAAAAAAAAGGTTGAAAAATGTATCTTTACCTACGTTTTGGCCCTCACTTTTTCTCCGATGGATTGGTATTATGATCTTTAACATTGTGTGTTTATACATTGGGACTCTGAATGTAGAATCTACCACGAAAAGTTTTGAACCTATCTTTACTTTTTTTGTTGAACATGATAAAAAGCCAACATATTTATTTGAGAACGAAAGTGTCTGGCTGTTTAATAAAACAACAACATAAAAACAGCATTATAAAATAACTATGGCAGTATCCTTGGTTTAAGGCACAAATAAAATATTGTTAAACTATGCCTAGAGATTGGAGGATGCATGAGAGTATTTACCATAAAGAGACAACAAAATGAGTCTGTGGTAAAGCTACCTACACTGTTGCTCACATTGTAAGTCGAGAAATGAAGCTATTGTCTGACACTTAAAAAATATATAATTTACCAATAACCTATCAATTATTAAATCCACAAGTTTCTACTAAAATTGAGAACAATTTTATTTCTTTTTTGTAACTTTTCGGTCATGTGGCCCGCGAGACGAGTGTTAGTAAAAAAGAACGGCCCGAGGATTGAATCAGGTTGGGCATCACTGCTCTATATCATTGTGCTTCGAAAATTATTTACCGAAAGTTCATCATCTAAGGCAGATAACTGTTGCAAAAAACTGTCATCTATTTTTAATTACATTAAAAAAATTAAGACTTTTTCAATTTTAAATGTCAACTACATAAAACATTATCTTTTATTTTACTAAACTGTTTCAAGTCAAATTTAATGTTGTAAGTTTGATAAATTTCGGAATTGCGAATAAATATTTAAGCAATTGTTTGTAAAATAGTTAAGAAAAAAAATGTAGATTTATCTTTTAAAGAGAACATTTTATTTAAAATAGTTTTTATAACCTCAAGTGCTAATATTTACATCGATCCTGTGGTATTTCAATTGACTATTGGCTTCTAGAGCCAAAGGTTCATGGTTCAATGTTTCATTTAGACACTTTTTTTAAATTTATGTTTATTTTGTTTTTTATTTGTCTAAAAAGTTGAGAATCTGTACAGAGAAATCAAAAAATAAACATTCTGTCTGAAACAACAGAATTCTAAGCTTTAATTTGAGAGAGGCAGACACTCAGAGCAGAAAGGACTCAATCCTCCCGTACTGCTCTGGCAAGAAACTGGGCTGTCCGGCTAAGTGTCTCATGGCTACTACAATGTAGCTTTCTTTGTCATTTTTTTTTACTTCAGTATCTTGTATGACGACTTTTACAGCTAGTCTTGTCTATCAATATGATCAAACCAGTTCTTTTAAAATAGATAAACATATCAACGGCATTAAACAATATATATGATGAATTCTTGATTCGAACTGAAAATAAATTGTTAAAAGATATGTTTAAGTATTTTCTGTAAAATAGTGTAGAACAAAATGTGTACAGTTATCTTGAAAGAGAAAATTTCATTCAAAAAATGTATATATATATAACCTCAATTAGTCATCTACATCGTTCCTGTGGTATTTACGTTGAATGTTGGCTCTAAGAGCCAAAGGTGCTAGGTTTAAAGTTATATGGAGCCATTTTTTTTATAAAGAATTTTTTTTTTCTCTAAAATGTAAAAAAAAAAAAAATCTGTACTACCATATTATTTAAAAACAATTGTCTTAAAAAAAACTCCCCATATATTCTAAGATTCAAATGAAGAGAATAAAGAGGAAGGTGAACACACTTTTCTCTGCTGATGTATAGCCGTATCTGTAATGAGGACTTTGATAGGTCGTCTTGTCTAAGTATAGGATCAAACCTGTTTACCAAATAGATACAAGAAGTCTACGGTGTAGCTAGCTGCAATGTTGTTCATTTTGTAAGTAAAGAAATAAAGCCATTTTCTAGCAGGTATAAAAAAAAAAGAACAACGTGAAATATTCCTTTAATTAATGTAAGTACTAGATCCACTGGCTTCTTATCAAATAGTTTCAGCTCAATTTCATTTCGTTTCTATAAATGTTTGCCCATGTAGCTCGCAACACGAGTGTCGGAAATTAAAATGGCCCTCAGGTTGAATAAGGTCGGACATCACAGTTTAAGAACATTGACATTGACTTGAATGGACTTTATAAAAAGGCACGTTTTGAAATGCGATGACATCACATACCATTGATGTGATTGAATATAAACTGACAGTTTGTGTAACGCGATTATGAGGTTGCATGGTGTTGATTTTCTAAAAAAAAAGAAGATTTCCATTAGACACTAAAGTAATAGTGTATATTACAGTACATCCTTATATATCTAACTGCTTTATGTGTTAGCAACTAATTATTTCTATAACAGACTGTAACTTTGTAAGAGCAGTTAACCGTGCAGTTACAAGGTGAAAGTTCTTGAGACACAACCAATCACCATTTTTTTGCACATTCTTATGATAAGTTTCATGGCTACTTCTGCTTGACATTCACCCATGACTACCTTTAAAAGGTCAAGTAGCAAAGACAAAATTGAAATTTGATTATTGAAAAAAACTGCTAAACTGAACAAAATCATCTATTGCTTTCATTTCTAATAAATAAAAAAAAAGAATTTAAACAAAACTTCCATATTTATATTTCAGGCATCACTGTTTTTTGACATTGTTGGGAATTTCCTCAAACATACGTTCTCAATACCCAATTACGTGGATGGGAGTGTCTCCTAAAATAGCGCTCCACAGTCAAGTTTAAAGTATTCTATGAAATGAATCACATCCGCTACGACTGAAAGAAGCCCACAACCGTTACGTGTAAGTTCAAATAGTTGAGGAAGATGTTGAGACTGTAGGGATATGAATAAGTTCTAAATAACGTAAGTTCAATGATTATTTATGTTATTTTTGTGTACCTATATTTCAATGTATAAATATGCATACGATGAATAAAAAGATGCACCTAATGAAGATATCGAAGGCTTTCTCTAGATCCAATCAATTTAGTGTTTTATTTTTGTACAAATTATTAATGTAACTAAGTGTTATATTTTTTGTAAGGTTAGGATTGGTGTGTGTTTATAATAGGGTACATAACGAAAAGCTTCACATAAAGAAATTAATAAACATGTTCAATTGTAACATCTTATAATGTGTCTACTCGTATTACAAGATTTTTTTTTTACCAAGTTTTTACAAAGTCACTCAATCTCTCTGTAAGGTTTTATTCTCTTACAGTTTATTTATTCCGCTTTGCATTCTGGGATTAAGTTCAAACTTTTCACCTGTATTTATTGTCAATGACAACACGTGACTTAATAAACAAATAAATAACCAATCACTTCATCAATACGTCGTAATTAATGTATGTTGTTTTCTATGGAAATGTATTATAGAGGCTTTGGTATACCAGAGACAATAGTCACGCACAGATAATATCCCGACAAACAAGCCACAAATGTTACTTAACTGTAGTTGTTACTTTGTTAGCAATTGACTAGCTCTTTGGTATAACATTTCCATGATGGAGAGACTATTTCGATTTTTACAAAAACATATTGTTATTAAAATGTCAGTGTAGAGCCTTCACCTTCTTTAACTGATCCATAAAATGATTGCTTAGACCAACAAGAAGAAAAGACTGTTGATTCAGATCTAAGTGAATAGAGAAACATTTTTAACCTTCTATCATCGTTGAGTTACCTCTTTTAGATTTAGTTTTTACAATATGATAAGAAACATTCAAATACCAGTTTTATAACATATAGAAATAGTGTATATCTCTTCAAACATATATCATACTATCAAGGCATGTGATGATAGTCGGAAAGAAAAGGGCTGGGCAAAGGTCAAAATAAAACTGTAACAACAAACGTTCACAGCTAATGTTTGGAAATGTACGAGAAAAAAAAAGTGAAACATAAGTTACAACAAGGTCTACAAAGTACTTAGATTTTTGTACGTAATTTCTTGAGGTGGAAGATAAAAAGTCTATTTGGGTAAGAAAGTTTTTTTTTAAGATTCAGTTATCTGCCCTTGTTTGTTTGGTAAAAAAATTATTTTAACCGATTGTTATTTATTTTTAGAACTTGTCGAAGATGTTCTGCAAGATTTTCCGCAAGAAAAAAACTAAAACTGAAAAAGTAAGTCTTTATTTGTTTAAATTAACTAGAAAATGTTTTCGTATTTAGGCTTTTCTTTTTACAAATTAAAGCAAAACTCTGATACCCAAGCAAAACAACACGAAGCAATTACGCCAACATAGCGCGTCCTTAGAAACAGCGCACCATTATAGTGAAAACAAAATCCCAAAGCACACACACACACACACACACCTAGCAAAGAACCTATCCATAAGTGCATGACACCCGCTACCTTCTCCCGTCGTCCTGCGTGAGATTTTAACTAGGAAGTAGAATATCAAACATGTACAAACAACTTTTTGTTTCATCTCATACTTTTTTTTTCACTTCACGCTCAACCTTGATATGCCAGGTAGGGTTTTAATGAAAAGTTAAATATCAATTGTCATTTATACATATATCAATGAGTTTTGTTTCTCTTTAACGAAGCTAGACCGTCCATGGAAGTGCCTGAGAATGATAATTCCTCCGTTTCTAATATAATGTTACGAATCTCACTATGCAGGCTCTCTGCAAACTGCACCATACACCTTCAACTTAAAGAACTTGACAACTCCGGGCTCCAAAATAACGTAACACTTTAATGTCAATAAAATAACAGTCAATACTGTACAATTGACAACACGTACACTGTACAAATATCTCTCCGATAACACCGTTCCGCCGTATCAACTCTTGCACTGGCCTCTCCGTCTCGTTCCGGGCTTGCACTGGGTTCAACAGTTCAGGACTGACTTCACACACTAGGCTCGTTGTGTCGGACTCGATCGCAGACCAAGATCAAGACGGCAGTCGTCTCAACTGTACTTGACAGTACTCCGCACTGAACCGTCGTAATGCTCCGTACAGAACCACACCGCTGAACTGTGTTGTAATCGACCGGACTGTAGTGAACCGGGCTCTGAACCTTGCTGTATTGAGCCCCTTTTCTCGACCGTCTTGACTGCGACACCTCCGCTCTTATATAGGGTCCCTGCTGGCCTTCTCGAACCGGACAGAACGCCGCTCGACGTTTCGAGGTGGTCAGATGACTACAACTCTCGTGACGCTCCAGAGCTCTGTTCACGACGGCGATCCTACTCGAACCTTCATGTTGACACTCATCACGGCTGACCGACATAACTCGTCACGGTTGACCACTCGTCTAGCGCTGGCCTGGGGCGATTTGCGTCGGCTGACTACACACACACCACTACCCCCATCTGTGCCACCACCAGGTTTATAACAATAAAAACAATAATGATAGTAATAAAGACAATTACAATGTAGAATTAAAATTGCAATTTTAAAGTGCAGAAAAATCTGGTTTTACGTGAATGCGATTACTTTTAAATTGAAATTTAATTCAATTATTAGAATCTAAAACTAGCAGTCTTGATAGATTTATTATATCCATACAATTTTAAAGGTGTTTGTAAAATATAGTCTATCAGTAATACCTTATCGTATATTTATGTTTTAAAATCTTAACAAAACCTAGATTTATATTCTTTGTCAAAAGACTATTGTATTCGTCTCTATCGTTATAGAGATTTTAATTGTAAGCGTAAATAAATTTTTTGATTACGAGTAACGAATACTGCAGCCGATAAATCCATTCCTCTTTCTTTTCTAGATTAGCTTGTGTAGAGTCTAGATCTAGAATTAGTTTAGACTTAATTAACCTTTACGTTTATTGATCTATAAATGTCTAGATTCAGTAGTAAATATTGTAACTGTATAAATTTAGATCTATATCTGTCACGTCAGGTTTAGAACCCCTGTAATAGTTTGTGACTAGTAATCACTGAACCATTCCGTGCATGATTCGCACGAGATTTTGTTTCCTGGTCGGGGACTGACCACGAGGTGGAGTTCTCAGTTGATTTTAGACTCTCGTAAGGAGAGGAGTGTTTTGGATATTAATGTACAAGTAGAGTGTCATTGAATTGATTTGTATTCAGGACTAATTTTCTTGGATGTATTTTGTGATGGCTGAAGTCGCCAATATCTTTATAAATTATTATTTGTGTGTAATAAAAACCATGTCTGCTACAAGTGAGTCTATTAATTATTATAAATAATGTGGTCAAAGAGTTCAGCATGTTAGTGTCCTCACGCACTAGCAAATCTAGTGCGCGAGTGGAAGTAATTAGTTATCAGCAAAGAACATTGTAGAGGTATCTACAACACAGAGACATTCGCGTCATCACGCCTATAACAAAACCAGGCTGTGACAATATTTAAATTAAATTAGACTTTGATTTAAAATCTTTAAATAATAGATTTTATTTGCTATAATAGATCTAGATGTCTCCTATCTAATTAATTTATAGATTATTTTATGATAGTTCAGATAATATTGTACTAGATCCATAATCAGTATAGGCCTATTTATAGATCTATCTAGTGTTAAGAGACTTATATAAAAAGTATTCCTTTCAGACCCTGCATTCAAGATATTTGGTGCAGACGATGTTATTAATGTCATCCTTTTCTGTGACCTACAGTTACCGTGGGTGTCTTGTGACCAGCACAACGACCAACTACAAGTGCTCCTTCCCTAGTGCCAGTAAAGATTGAATGGGTTTAAGTTAATAATTACCATGAATGTCTTATTTGACACGTGAAATGCATAGAACATAATTATCTTTTTTTTAAATTAACATCTGTACTATTTAAATAACTTAAGCTAAATTTAAAACTAAAAGTTAGACTATGGTGTAGATCTATATAAACTACAATAACTAATTAGATCTTAGGTAATGTAGAAAATATATATCTACATCTTATTTCACAAATTTCTAGTCTTGTTTCATTGTCATCTTAATTCATACTACATCTAGTCTATTGATATATCCATCTTTAGAGTTTAGATATATGTCTACTTAGATTTAAATAAAAGATAAACAAAAATAGTCCTACAAGATTTATAGACTAATTCTAAAATTGTAAATATCTTTGTTTAAAAAAAAATAATTAAAATTAACTAGATAGGATCTAAAATGTACTCTTTAAACTAAAGATATAGTTACATACTTTTTTTCTAATTGCAAAAATTCAGACTGGATGACTAGGGACGGAGTGGGCGGGATTTAAACCCAAGACTATGGAGAGACAACTATTATTGCATATCCCACTACCAGGCTGCTAGATCTAGTAAAAAAATACTCCATTTTTGTAATAAGGGCATTTTTATCATTATTCAAAATAATATACATATGAAATCCTAGACTTATGTATTTTTTGTATTTGTGGTTTCTTTATATTTTTGTTATTTGACTTATTTTTCTTTATTTTATTACTACTTTTCATTTTTATTATTTTGTTTTCTATGTAAGAAATTTGTCATTTAGATTTAGAATCTAGATCTAGTACTCTAAAAGTAGTTTTAAAGCCAATTGAAGCTCAAAATTAAAATCTAGACTACCAAAGCCTGATGAATTATTATTTTATTACATTTCATTATAAAGCATTTCACATGTATTACATTCAGTGTAAGAGCAAAAAAAAAGTAAAATTAATCTTAGTTGAAACAATTTATAAAACAACAAAATATTACTTTAATTTTACTGTACAAGCAAAAACATACAAAAGTAGATTTTTCTGAGAATATTTCATTGATGTAAATTTGTTGATATATAAAGAAAAAAATTAAAGCAACTTTATGTACATATTTTGTTCTAATTTCCAGAACCGTAGAGACCCAAGTTTTCTTCAAGACACCTGTGGACTTAATGGTATGAAATCAGAGTGAAACAATATCTAAAATAAAAACGTTTTGTGGTTTTATTTTAATATTAAATTTTTCACTAGAATTTAGCAATATAATTGTCAACATGTTAAATACAGTTGTTGCAAAGTTAGGTCTATGTTCAACTTCTAAAACTATATAATAAATCTTTAGTTTCTTCTCTTTAAAAAAATGTAGTATTTAAAATTTTTTTTTTTCTTTGAGAAATTAGACTGACTGACACATGTATTCAAACTATTTCAGTTTGTCTAAAGGATCAGACCGACCTAGCAGACTTATCCAGTCTTGGGAATGAGAATCAAGATACAGGTAATTTTTTGATCTGTTAATTTTTAGATAGAGAAAGGTTTTTGTATAATTCTATTTTCTAATAATAAACAAATAAAAGAATATATGAATATAGATGAGGTTGAAGGTCAATTAATTGGTTACTTTTAAGTTTTATATTTAGTGTATACACTGTAGAGATTAACACATGAGTTGGACTTGATCTCTTTATAGATATCTCTCGATAGACTTAATACTGTACATTGTGTTGTAAACATTTGATCAAGTTTATTTCCTTGTTCTCCAGGTGATCATGAAACTCAGGAGTCAGAAGGTAAAGAAGCTGATCTACACAAATATCGTGTTGGCTGTAAGAAGAATCCAGGTCATAGCCAGTTTATACCTGTTGAGACATTCGCCTTGAAACATTTACCTGAAGGTCTTCAAGACAATGATTTGTATGAATACATCAAAGTTATAGCTGACTTCACAGTTAGAGTTGATGTGAAAATGACAAGTCCACACAGACCAAAGTTTTGGCCAGAAACAACTCAACCATATCCATTTTCTAGCATGAGTGAGAGAAGAAACTTGAGGACAGGAAGTGGAATAGTTTGGGATGTAAACAAGTTTCAAGATGGAGTCTTACAAGATAGAGGTTATGGACGTACTGCCTACACAAAGTGTTGGTGTAGAAAATGTGAAGGTTTAAACTCACCCAGCAATGTGTGGTGGGAGTTTGATGTGCACACAGCCACACATGTGGTTTTTGATGACATTGAGGCCGACCACACGAGCTTGAGATTGTTTTATGATAGAGATGACAGTCCAGTGGTCAGTGTTGATAAGCTTAGTGTTGTAGATGTATACATTGAGAATGACTGGTGTTGGTTGAACTGTGTGACATGTGATAAAACTTTAGGAAATAAACTTATGGAAATGTGGGAACATTTTGTAAATGTCTTGGAGAAAGTCTATAACAAATACTCTGCCTCTAGATCTCAACACAAGTTGACCTTTATAGTGTCACATCCTCATGGATGTTCTAAACAGGTCAGTGTTGGTCAGTGGAAGGACAGACTAGAGGTGGGTCTTAGATCTAAGTTTACTTATACAACTTGTACATGTCCAGGAAGTAGTGGAGCACATGTCCACTGTCTGGGGTATAGTGACTTGACTTGGCCTGATGTTGTCCACAGTGGAAGTTTCAAGTCTGGATTAAATTACAGTGGAGCTGGTCTTGTCTATTGATTGTTTCCCTTGTGAGTTGTCCAGCTCCACCTTAAAAATGTCTTTGAGAACTCTTGACATTCTGAATATCTAACTCAAATGTCTCTTTAGTCTTGAGTTATGTAAATAAATTGTGTATGTTATCTTTAAATTTACAATGTTTTGTTTCCTTTTTTATCCATGTTGTTGTTTGTAATTTACATTTACAATAATTGAAACCTGTTCAAATACAAACAAAATCTACCAGGTATAGATCTAGAACTTGCTCTCTAGAATCAGGTTTGTGGAAAAAATTACTAGATGTAGTTCTTATGTTGTTGTTTTTTTCATTTAAAATGCAATTTAAAAGTTTGCAGACATTTCAAATAGAAAAAGTTGTCAGTTATAAAAAAAAATGAATCGAAAAAAAAATTATAGTGATGTGTTTGATTGTGTTTTTTAAAGTTTTTTTCTATCAAGCAGCACTTTTTGTTTTTTCAAGGAAAATAACTGATAAATACTAATTAAAAAAATGAAAACATAGTTGTCTTCGCTAGCACCTTGAAAAACTTACATTTAAATATCTGCATTGTATTTTAACTGTAATTAAAAATATGTCGAAAATTAGGCAATGTTGGTAACGAAACAAATAAATAATGTGTAATTATTAGTTTCTTGGTATTAAAGAATCCATTAAAACAAAACAACAGCCTCTAAATTTCAATATATGAAACCTCAAGACCAAGAATGTTGTATTGATCCTTATAGGCATATTTGATTATGTGAACGTATTTTTCTCCATTAAAGACAACATTTACATAACTAGAAGAGTCATTGAGTGACTACTGTAATGATGTATGGATTGATTGAATCTCACATATTTCTACAAGACTTTGATAAGAACACTTGATGTTTGACTGTACTGCAAGAACTTGGTCTATACATCAGAAGTATATAAAAGTAAAGTTCTTTTTCAGACCTAGGGCAAATCATGTAAAGGTCGCCTGTTTCTGCGGTCAGGGTTAACGAGGGTGTCAAGTGGCTAGCACAACGACCAACTGCCGTTACTTTTCTCAACAAACATTAAGTAGACCTATCCATTAGAGCAATGTGGACTTAGAGGCGGTTGATCCTGAAATTCAAAATTTTTGGATTTAAACCTTGGAAGCAAAGAAACTTATCACTTAGCCACTGCCCCTCCATACACCATTAGATCGACAGACAAACGTTTTATAACTAAATACATTTCACAATCATCTTAATCCCACTACCTAAGATAACTTATCGGATGACAGTGACCCTAATGACGCCACTGCTTAACACAACTCATATATATCTCTTTTTTTTTCACGTCCGCTAGTCAACTAGTAACGCTCATACAGTATGACCAAATAAGAAGTACCGGACTTAGACCGATTTAATCGAATTCTCAATTTGAGACCACCACCTGACAGGGTCCTATCACAATCAGTCATAGCTCTTGTCACATGCTTTGAACGATGTAGGAATTCAAGGGTTAACATATTTAGTGTATCGTACGATTGGCATAACTTAAATTACCCAATGAAACCTATTACATTTAAATTGCTTCCTCTACATAAATGTTGATAAAATGATGTTATTAATAGTTGTAAATAAATAAATGAATAAATGATGTATTACTGTTACACACTGGACTGGTCACTACTAATGTGTCGCGAATGTCGTGGAATGATGGGTTCGTGCTTCTGAAGTCACACATGACAGGAGACGAACATAGATGCTACAGATTAACATGAATCCACTCTGGCAGACAAATATTAAGTTGATTTATAATAATAATACTGAAACTTCTTGGAAGTTGCACAATTAAGTATGAAATACATTCACATCCGCATAACAGCGGTAAAGCAAATCCAATACAGTGAATCTTGTCAAATCACATCCACATAACAGCGTAAAGCAAATCCAATAGTGAATCTTCTTCAATCACATCTGCATCACAGCATGTAATAATGAATTTCCAAAACACATAATTATTAGAATAATAACTACTATTAGAACATGTCTTAATTGAATACTGGCTTCGTCTGCCCAAAATACACTACTTGGTTCAAAGTCACAACACGACTGTCTAAGTTAAATAAAGTCCGTATATGACCAAATTACTACTTGACTGCCTTGTCCAAAGGATACCACTTGACTGCCTTGTCCAAAAGATACCACTTGACTGCCTTGTCCAAAAGATACCACTTGACTGCCTGTCCAAAGGATACCACTTGACTGCCTTGTCCAAAGGATACCACTTGACTGCCTTGTCCAAAGGATACCACTTGACTGCCTTGACTTGACTGAACTGCAAGTCAATTTTAGTCATTCTACCTCCTGTTTCAACATCAGGAATTTCACGTGTCTTTTTCAACATCTTAACCAGAGGTGAACATTTAACAGGCAATGTCAAACGAGACTGTGACAATAGTAAACATTTTTATTGTAAAACAAAAAGCAGATGTGCCTCGTAAGCAACTTTTAAATTGAAACCCGCAGTTTGTAAGATCGGCAAAGCGAGTAAGGAACGATATTTTGTTCAGATCTAGTCTTGATGAACAAAAGTCGCCCACTTGAAGCAGTTATATTGGAGCGGGCAGTTGTTGTCTTCTATGAATTTTCCAACTTTGCTAAGATATTTTTGACTTATGACGAGATGGCCTTAAGGAGAGACAGCGCTGCCACTTGCGTAACATTCTTTAGAAGGGACCTTCGATCGGAAGTTTTACCTTTTTAAAAAAGTTTCTTTAAATATGGTAGTGCGGTGTGTGGTAATGTTGTGTGTGGTAGTGTTAAGTGTGGTAGTGTTAAGTGTGGTAGTATGGTGTGTGGTATTTGTGTGGTAGTGTTGTTTGTCGTAGCGCTTTGTGTGGTATTGTGTGTGGTAGTGTTGTGTTTAGTAGTGTTGTATGTGGTAGTATTTTGTGTGGTAGTGTTATGTGTGGTAGTGTTATGTATGGTAATGTTATGTATGGTAGTGTCGTATGTGGTTGTATTTTGTATGGTAGTGTTGTGTTTTGTAGTGTTTTGTATGATATTATGTAAGAGGTTGTCTATGCGGCACAACATTTTAGATAAAACTTGGCCTTGCCAACAAAATATTCTATTTATTATCAGATTTGACATTGCCGCACTGTAGAACTATTCAGGATCTTCATAATTAGTTTAAAGCTGTTAAGTTTGTGTTTTCTAAATAGCCGCTGTTTGACTTTTTTGCTATAGTTTCAAGATCTTCCAATGAAAGTGTGTTGTGCTCACAGGAAGACAGTATAATCTACTTAGTAAAGTAGAAACATTATCTCAGCTTATCTTTAAATAATTAAAGCAGTAATTTTGTCAATTAAAAGTAATCTTTCTAGCCTAATAGTGATGCATTCAAATTTAACTTAAACCTGTCAGCCAAGTATTAATGCATTCACAGGTAATCCTGTTAGCAAAATTTTAAGGTAATCCAGGTAATCTTGCTTTACCGGGAATTTGAGGACTGATGCATTTAATGGAGTGCGAGATATATTAACAATGACAATGGCATCTGATCAATGATAATGATAATTACAATATATATATTTATAATATATAATGACAATTACAATAAGTAAATAAATATATATATAAATTTTATGAAATAGTTCTAAGTAAAACTAAATTAGTAATTAAAAAGATAATCAATAATATTCACCTTAACCTATTAAGTTCAATACTATTGTTCACACACTACTATTAAGGCAATGACTCCATGACTAGGTTCCAATGTTCCTAACAATCCACATATCTTCTAGCCAAGAAGATGTTCAGATCAGAGTTCAAAGTAGCACCAAAAGCTCACATTGAGCACCAACAGGTCTGAATAAAGCAACCCGCATTCTGGAATATGGAACCTTAGAATCGTAAATCAAACGACTGAAGTAACTGATATCCAACTTCTAAAACCTGAGACTAAGACTGAAACCTGAAACCCTATAGAAGGATAAAGAACAGATTCTTCTTATCTTCTAGTCTAATTATAAAATACAAATACGATCGAATCCATATAAATTAAATATACAATGTCAAAACAAAACTTACCTTTAGCAGGGGTCAAATAAATCCTTCAAGAATATATCTAAGGAACAACGATATGACTATTCGTTAACAGATCCAAGCAGAAATTCAAGAGCTCACAAAATACAACTTGGCTCTACGGCACACGACGGAGAGAATCAACCAAAAGATCTATGACGAAAGCTTTAGAAAGTCCTACCACATAAGCATTTGACGTCATAAGACATTAGGACGAAACAAAAAGAGGGATATTTTCTACTACCCTACACAACAAACCAGAAAATAGCGCAATTGATGAAATCGGAGCTATTAAAATGTGAACATATTACTATACAGTTACTGCTACAATCTATTACAAATTTAGTTATCTGACTAATCCAAACTAAATAATACACCTCCATTTTATATAAGCTTTGTTTTCAAGATTAAAAAAAAAATGTTTTTTTGTTTGTATAATTGTAATGCTTAGGCAGTGACCGATCATTGCATCCTCCGTCACTTCATACCCGATCACTTCATCATCGGTCACTTCATCACCGGTCACTTCATCACTGGTCACTTCATCGCCTGATTTTTCCTTCCCAGTCATTTTATCCCATTTCAAAATGTTTTCCTAGTCATTGTGCGTGTGGTAATATATAAATATGTTTATTTAGAATGCTTTATGATATGTTTGGCCTTTTATTAAACTGTTTATAATTTTCACCATCCTTTTTTCAATATATTGTAATGAATCTCCCTATTCAGGCTCTTTACAACTGCACCATACGACATAACCAACAGTGATCACATGACTACATCTCTCGTGATGCTTCTTTTACTCACAACACAGATCCTTCCCGAACAGTCTTGGCTAACTGTCGTAGCTCGTCACGTATGACAGCTCGACTATTGCTGGGCTGGGGTGATTTGGGTCGTCTGACTACACACACCACTATCCCCACTTGTGCCACCACCAGATTTAGTACATTACGTAAATAAGTAGATGTGGGGTTTCAACTACGTAATATTGTGTCTATATGAGAAAAGATGTCAATATTATCATGAACTAATTGCATGATTTAATGATTAAAGGCGAGTAGAAATAGTGGAAATCTTGGAAAGATGAAAATGATTCGAATACTTCTGATCATGTCACAAATAACGTATCTTTTGAAGGTCATCTTTCACTTTATTTTTATTTGATAATCTTTCTTTCTTGAATTTGGGAGCATCTTTTTAAATCTAATAAACGCTGACTTTAAACCTCCTCTGGAGCTTCATGTCTAGTCATGTCAGTTCGAGTCAATGGTTTACCGTGTCGTGCCGATAGCTCCTCGTTAGAATCCTGCCAACTGCCAACTCTTGCCTCAGTGGCGTAGCTAGGGTGGAGGAGGCTGGATGATAATTTGATAATTCCCCCCGGGCCTCCACTTAAAGGGGGCCCTTAAATTAGTGATATGTTTCATTTAATGTTAAATATTTTGCAAAATGCAGGGGATTCCAAAGAGATCAAGTTCCCAGGGCTCCCAAATTGATGGAAAATTTCTAGCTACGCCCCTGCTTGCCAGCCAGCTGGCGGTCTGAGATATGATGTAATAATCTTCAATACTGAAACAATCCAAAACATGTCAAACAAACCAGCAAAAAATTGCTTGACGTATAAGTGACCTATTTAAACATTAATTCTTAGTATTCTTACACATTAGGGTGTGCAGCCGAGATGCTAAGCACGCTTGTGCTTGGATACCTAGCGACATTCGACTCGAGCAGACTTGTGTTTACTGAGCGCAGGAAGGTACAGAAGACCTTCTCTCAGACAAGACTGGCCTATAAATGAGATTGAACCATCGTGCTCTAAGAATGCTTTAAGCATGAAAGTTGCGCTATATAAAAGCTATTCCATAAACAAAACAAAACAAAAAAAAAAACAATTTCCTTTCATTCTATGAAAACTCAATAAAAATGGCTATAAGAATCAAAGTAAACTTATGTAGCAATATAAAAAAAATATATAAACAAAATGTACTAACTCCATATCAAAAACATGGCGTCACTAGATATAGGTCATGCGGAATTCAACTAATAGTTTACATAAGAGATATTTCAAAAGGCTTTTTTAATACAGATGCCATTTCATCAGACAAAGTTAATATAGATATGGACCAAACAAAAACAAAATTTAATAAAATACTCTAAAAGATACAAAGATAAAGGCACATTCCTCATCCCATATGCTAGGACAAATTTGTACACATACTCCTACTTTCCTTGTACTATAAGAACATGGAATGGGTTGACTCCTTATAGAAATACTGATACACATCTCCATTTACTTTATAATAGCTCAATAACATTTCTAACTGGCTGTTCTCTAAGTATATCAAGTGACTCTATCAAGTGCGTAGTACCAGCTCCCTGTATCAAGTAACTGTCTAAAGTGACTATCGCCAACTAACTGTCGTTAATTCTGGTTAACTCAAGGTTGAAATTGTTGACCTCATAGCAACTTCAGTTATGATTAGCATTCACAACATTAAAAATGGGTACCTACACTATGCCACCAACATTGAAGTGGTGACATAAGTGTATCCATATTAAAGCAATAATTTTTACTGTACGACAATGCAAGGTCTGCCAACATAAGACCCGCGGGGCACATGCAGCCCGCAGAGGTGCTTTATTCGGCCCGCCGACAACTGTAGAAATTAGGTGTGCCCACAGTATATAGATATAAAAATGCTAATATTTGTATAAATATCTATATAAATTATTGAAACTGTCTCATTATAAAAAGTTTTAAGTAAACGAAGATTATACTTATTGGCTATACACCAATACACTCAATTAAAGACACAATGTCTGAGTGTTGGGTAGGCTTGAAACAAGATGGCAAGTGTAACAACTGATGGAGCTCAATCTTTGACTGAGAACCATAAACTTAAAAAAGGAAAGTTTGCACAAAGCTGCATATGATTTGAACATTAAATACGAGAATACAACCCTACTGAAACTCACTAGAGCTAGGGTAGTTAACCACGGATAGTTATGATTTATGAATAATTAATCCAGAAATGCCTGTAATACATATCGGGAACCATAACATCCCAGTGGTGCAGAAATTTATCTACTTGGGCTCAACAATTGTCAGTAACCTAGACTTAGACATTGAGCTGACAAAAAGACTTGGAAAACTACCACAGCATTGGCAAAACTCTCCTAGCGCTTCTGTACCAAGAGAACAGATTGAATAGTTTCCATTTGCGCTGCCTGAGACGCATAATGGACATCTGTTGGAAAAACGATGTCTCCAATCAGGAAGTTGTGAGATTTGCCAATATGGGGCAAAGTCTGCCGCTCTAGAAATGGCTTGATTAGCCACTCCAGATTCTGCTCTGTCTCAATACTAATCCAAAACCAAAACCAGTGACTCATCTGGGCCATCCATTGCCTTTCGAGACAAAAAAAGCCATATATGTATGTGCTAGTAGGGCAACGAAATAGCCGAATGGATGCTACTATGATATGCATCAAATTATTAAACCCTATAAAAAATATAAAAAGGCCCTCTGAGCGTTGCGTTAAAATAAAAACTTATACAGACTCTACAGTTTAATAGTATTTTAATGTAACACATTTCCCTCATATTGTAATAGCCTACATCTATAGATAGCGCTATTCTTACTAGGGCCTGCACATTTAGCGATTTGTATAAAGATTTAGAGTTCACTGTATGCATGTATATTAATACATTTTCAAGACTCAACAAAATGACTCAGAGGGCAGCTAGGACTACAACTGTATGCCCATCATACGATATATGCATAGAAATGCCTGGGCTGATTTCGTTACCCAGTCCTTGCACCTACTCTGTTTGGCATATATATATATTTATGCCAAACAGAGTAGGTGCGAGCACACATCCCTGCTTGACATCACTGCTAACCTCTTAAGGTGCCGATTGGGCTCCATTGAATTTGACAGTACATTTCTTTTCCTAATAAAAGCACTCAATGAACTTCAGTACTTTGGGAGGGCAACCTATTTTTCTTAAGAGTTTGAAAAGGTCACTTCTGATGACCATGTTTTTACATCTGTTCATAAGTTACCTTATAACTAAACGTTGAATTTCAAAAGAGAAAAAAATATGTGGAGTTTACTCTAGAAATGAATACATATATATCTTTCGTATAGATACAGTTTTCCTTTTCTTTTCATTTTTTTAAAATTACCTCTCTTTAAATATTTGCACTACTAATGTACATGTTAAATAAAGAGTGCTGTACATTTTTTCAAAAGCCTCAAGTAGGAAATGACTTTAGATTCACAGCTCAGCTTAAATAGCTCTCGAATGTCACATCTGTATCTTTACTTTTGTGGAGTAACCTTATTCCAGCTGTCCATGAGTATATCAAGAGAGAGGTCGGTCCATGCTTAAATTTCCCATTGTCTGTCCAGCTTTGCTTTAGACGACCCTTTCTTCGTGCTCCCTCTACTCTAATGACTACCAGAGGTCATTTGATTCACCAACATGTTCCGAGCGGGAATAAGAGGCAACAATTAGTTCTAATGACCATATGAGGAAAGAAAATTCATAACTCAGGTCTAATGACCACCAAAGTAAAGTTAATACAACACCTTGATCTGATGTGTACCAAAGTAAAGTGGATTCAACGCCCATATTTGATAAGTTTGTAAAATGTTTTATATATTTCGGATGTTCCTTCAGAGTTGAAGATAGTTTAATTCCTATTCCAAACCTCCAGCAGGACGAATAGGGTGGGAAAGGACAGGTTTTAAACCCGGGACGATTGAAAAATCAAAACGACAGCCCAGCACATAAACTGCACGACTAGGTAGCCATTCAAAGTAAAGTAGATTTACCGCCCAGATCTTATAAGTACAAAATTAAATAGATTCCCCAAGCAGATCTTAAAAGTACAAAATTTAATAGATTCACCACCAGATCTTATAAGTAGTAAAGTAAAGTAGATTCACCACCAGATCTCATAAGTAGTAAAGTAAAGTAGATTCACCACTCAGATGTTATAAATATAAAAGCAAAAATGCTTCACCACCCAGATCTTACAAGTACAACAGTAAAGTAGATTCACCACCCAGATCTTATAAGTACAAAAATAAAAAAGTTTCATAAAACCGATCTTATAAATACCAAAGTCAAGAAATTCACCACCCTTATCTTGCGTCTACTTGAGGATAGAAATTCACCACAAATTAATTATGACCACCAAAGAAAATTAGATTCACCATCTAATTCTGATAAATAGTATAGGAAAGATGATTCAAAACATAGTTCTTATAGGTATCTAAAGATAGTAGATTCACCACTCACTTATGATAAGTACCCGGGGATAATCGATGACCACCCAGTTCTATCTGAGGAAAGTAGATTCGTCGCCCAGTTCTGAAATGTAACTGTAATTACCAGAGGGAGGGTTGATGTTTAAAGTGAAATGAGAAGTATATTTCAGAGTGAGACTGCATCCGTCCAGAAAGGTGAAGTATTAGTATAATAACTGATACAGTCTCTCACTATTTTTGTTACAAATGCCACATATTTTTTTAAATTTCCGAGATGATAGAACAAGGTCTTTCATCCGTTGGTGTTAAGCACAGGGGAAGGACTAGACTTTCTAAATATAGACACTTCTAGGACTGAAAGGTTTTAGATTGACGGTTCCACCATATTGACTCCTTGTGTTTAAACGTAGAGAGATACATTGTAGTGTTTTTTGTTTCCTTTACTTGACTTCTTTAGTATTGAAATCTAAAACTGTGACTTGAAAGAGACACAGACTGGACAGGAGCAGAAAATTCTGGCTTTGGGCAAGACTTTGGATCGAGAATCTTCGTTTCATTTGTACAAAGATTGTCAACTCTGTCTGTCTGTCAGGTACAAGTTATTTCTCCCAGAACCAATCTCGGATCAACTTAAAATTTGTTCTTTCTACATGACGAAACAAGTACCAATTAAAAAAACACGACAAATTAGTTAATTAACTATACTCAACTAATAATGTTATATTTAAGGTTAAAAAAAAGATATAAAACAATTTAAAAACTCGATCTACAGGTTTTGATAACTAACTTCCGATTTTTCCATTAATATAAATTTTGGTAAACGTGAACAAGTCGATAGAATGTATAGTACTGATTTACAAAGTATACCATTTTTCACTTGTACTATCCGTTTGAGTTTCTAAACACGTGAACAGACAATGTAGAAAACACTTCAGCAAATTTCTTCAGACAAATGACAACCCGCTTAAGTCATAGCATGTTTTATTGTGAGAAGCCTCGTCTGTTCCACACAGACATTCTGCCATAAAATGAAACTGTTTGTTTTTTAGTTTTTCACGCTTCAATGGTTTGTGTTTTTATATGCGACACCTCTGACGGAACTGAGGAATCGTACATTTGTGAGTCATCAGCAAATAAATGGTATAAAATTTGAGTTGGCTGTATAACATTACTTGAATGGTATGTGTACATGGCGATAGGTACTGGGCCTGGAACTGATCTTTAGTGTACTCCGTTAGGCTGGTTGAGATTGACATGTTAGCCATGACACATTGTGTGCCTTTAATCAGGTAGGATCCACATTTGGAAGATTTTTGCGATCGTCTCGTGGTCAAGTGTCAAAGGCCAGAATAGAACGGATTGATATCTAGCATATGTCTGAGTGTCGAATGAAATCATTTGGTACCTATGAATTAAGTCACGGTCACTCCATGGGCCAAAAAGGTCAAAGAGTTAGTAAGCATATATTTGGAATCGATATATTCTCTACAGGTAGATAACCAAACGTTTATTATAAAACTAAATTTGCAGTTTTTTAAGGGTTACGCATTCAGATATTAATTGTGATACATTGCGAGTTTACTATTACTTGAATCTGATTGTTAATATTTATAATCTAGTGAACATCTCACAGCAGATAACATCAGCGTAGAACTA